>VUQG01045256.1:0-11970 GCA_015106755.1 Etia nguti | reverse complement strand
AGGAAAAAAAATGAGAAGAAAAAAAAAAAAAGGGGGGGGGGGGGATAGTTTTATGTGTTAACTGGAAGAGTAAGCTAATAAGATTAGTTAACATGCTTGTTGTAGATTTTGCTTAAAAAATTAAAATCTTAAAGATTAAAACCAAATACACTTGAAGAATCGTGTCATTGCCAACAAATGCCCAACTAATCCTTCATAACAGGGGCATATACAGGGTGTCCCATAACAGTGGGACACATTTTATTGTTCAAATAAATTTTGAAGTGCTGTGTACTGTGATGTATATGCAGTGGAGTTCATTTTGATATACTTTAACAGGTATCTGATACTTTTTTGTATCAGATACCTGTTAAAATTGCATACATAGTGGAAATATACTTCACCAGCTAAAAAACTCCATCCTTAGATCTCATATCAAGATCTAGGTATTACCCCAGTGGACTTCTTGTTGGGTTACCTCAAGGGAAGTGTACGCAGGAAAAGCCTGGCTCAGCTTTGCAGCTAAAACAAAGCATTTGTCGAGAGACTGCTACTATTCCAGCTGATATGGTAAGCTGTGCTTGGATTGAGAGGCAGGGCTTGAGAACGTTCTCTTTGTAGTGTTGAACAGCTAAAGGATGTAATATTTAAATGTTACATAATATGATGAACTCCTGCATTTTAGCTATATAATAAATATATATTAATAAGGTGAGATCATTTGGAAGAACTGAACATGATAAGAATTGACATTAGACTCTGATGACCCATCATAGCAGAACAGCATCCCAGGAGTGATAGGAATTAGAAAAGGACCCTGTGAAGTCTAGATTGGTTGTGATGAAGATGTAGATGGAGGCCTGGATGGAGCTCTGATTGACCATCATCAGGTGGAGATGGAAAGAAGGTGGGTGGGTACGAATGAGAGTCTGAAAAGGTGAGCAAAAGATGGGCTAGAGCAATGATGTCAGCACTGAGTGAGAGGCCATGTGACAAAGTGGAAGTGACGTAAACAACCCAAGACACTTTGATTGAAAGTGTGTCCTGTCATTATTGCTCTCACGTAATTCACCTAATTTAAGTCCCTGAAATGGATTTCTGTTGGTTAGTGTCTTTTGAAGGGTTTTAAATTGAATAAACTGCTTAAACTGAATAAACTGATTTAAACTGCTTAGCAATTTTTTATTTTTATTTTTTGTTTATTTAAGTGTTTGTCTTATAGTATGTTTCACGCAAAGTACCGCATCAATTTCCTAATGTTGTAAATCTGCTCAACACTTGGCAATAAATCCTTTTCTGATTTCTAACTTAGCACAGATGAGCAGGTATATGTATCTTGCTAAGGTTTCTCTCACTATGGCTCAGTCACACTAGAGTAAAAATATGGCTGTGACCTCCTTGTGAAGGTAGAGGAAAACTACGCTGATTGCTTTTCATGTTTGAATGTGACCAATTGCAAGTAGATGCAGAGAATGTAAGTAAAGTGAATTTCTTTTTAATGTGAATTTCTGTTCAATAAGAATTTCTGTTTCTGCAGACAGCAGCAGATTTGCAACAAAGGGGAACAGATTTGTGATTTTTGTCACTTTATAAGTTTAATTGCTGTTATTATTACGAACAGATTGCATGTCATTGCTAGCATAACCACATTCAATTGCAGACTGATAGCAAACTAGCTCTGTTTTATTGTCATTTTATCGGGGTCCTCACACCCCAAAGTAGCTTTGATGATGACAACAGGTCTGGTCTCCGTCTTCAAAGCAGCCACGTCAAAGACAACGAGAATCCAAGTTTACTGCACACAGTGGGAATAATTTTGGTCGTGGTGTAGTTTTCAACCACTGTTTTCCCTAGAGTGGCTGTAGCATTAGCTGATAACTTATCTCCATATTGTCACTTCACCTCCAAAGAAAAGAAAAGCTTCAAAATACAAACTAAAGGACCTACAAACCAGTGGTTGATGTCACAGCAGCAGCCATCTTTTGTATACAATCGATCTGCTGCCATTGGTGTAAATAATTCCTCATGCAGAAGACTGCTGAAATTATTTTTTTGATGGATTGCTTGATTGGCAAAAAAACTTTATATTATATTATATTATATTATATTATATTATATTATATTATATTATATTATATTATATTATATTATATTATGCTTCTACTGCAAACCTGTTGCAGGAGTGCAAATATGTTATGTGATCAAGACATAAATGAGACACCTTTGTGGGACAAAACATAGACTAATAATAATAATGTCATAATATTATGACATTATTACAGCACAAATATGCTTCAGAAACATTTACAAATGACACTCTCATCTAAAATAAGAAGTGATGACCTGATATATGTGTTGTTTAAGACATAAAAGTAAACCAATCTTCCTCTTAACAGTCTCTTATCCTGCTTTAGGAAGGCTTTCCCTTTCTATTACTGCTCCTAAATTATTTAACAGCATTACACATTTGCATGATGGGCACATAACTTAATTCTTGGTGAAAATTTTCACACTTTCTGCTATCAGTTGTTTTATATTTATCACAATGGAGACTTTATTATAGATTGTTGCTCATTTAGAAGCAAATAAGACATTAAAAACAGCTCAATGATAGGATAAGTCTTACCACATAATAAACCAAATGAATGAACATGTCTAGCTATCACAGAAATGGATTAATCTTCACTTTAACTGATTAAGCTTAGCGTGCAGACGATGAAAGCAGCAGAGCAGGAAATAACCACAGTAATACCAACAGAGAAAAGGAAATTATGTACCTATCCAGGTCTCTGTCATCGTTTGAAGGGATACTGAAGATCTACCCTCATACCTGTCGTATTCTGAGGTGGCAAAATCCTTTCTCGTATCACTTTATATTGATGAAGTAAGGAAGGAAAATAATTTATTTCACCATGAAAATCCCTGTTAAGATTAAACTTCATAATCCTCTTTCACTGAATAATTTCAAAATCACAGATAAGAGATTATATTCGCTGAAACAGGTTACCCAAAATATCATAGAGCGCAGTTTCTGCAAAGCTAGACTAATCCTTTATACCAATTTAATTTCCAGTATTGTTGTTTAATATGTAATATACATTTGAATATATTTTTCAGTGGGTTCATGCATCATAGACTGCATCTAAACTAAACAGCAAAATTCAGCAAAGTGCATTGGAACAATATGGGTTATAAGTTAAAGTGTATATATATTAGAAGTATACTGAAAGATTTCGAGCCTGACAGCAGGTATTGTGTGGACTTACCTTGAGTGGGTTTTAAAGCATCAAAGATCTTTTGTAGCTCTGCTGCTGAAAAGGTATTAAAAAAAGAATTTCCAGATGTTGTCTCAAAATAAAGTATTTCCCATTCAGGATCTGTCCAGCTAACAATATTTCCGTAATTAACTCCATTTAGTATTTGAACACTTTAAAAGTAAATAATTCTGGTAACTAGTTACGAAATGCCATGCCTACTGCAGAACAATATATATAGACAACTGCTCTGCTACTCTACACCTACAGTAGCAACATTAGTATTAATCCTACAGCATAAGCCATAATCGATTTTATTTGGGGCAAATTACATTTAATGCTATAGATGGACAGTGACTAGTTAGGCTGCACTTTTGCAAATCATTTAATAATATCATAAGAATTTAACCATTTTATCTGTTGAAATTACTACTGCTCATATTTTAAATGTTCCCACACAAAAGCATATTACCTACCGGCATTCAGAAGAAGCACAGCTGTTTCTGTCAGCTGCATTTTTTGTGTGGTTATGATTAAATGCTACTAACTTCTCCACACTTACAGCTACTTTGTTGCTTGACAGATGATCTGAAGACAGGCTCGAGTGTGTCAGATGTCCTTGTCTGTGAGAACAGAAGAGAGCAACGTAAAGACATGTTGTAACTCTATCACTCTGATGATGATGTATGTGTAGACTGGTACGGAACCTTGATGTGATGGGAATGCTGACCAGTGAGTGAAAAGGGGACATTTGTGATTGCGCACAGTAACATACCCGATCTTGAAGCACACTAAGAGTACACGTCCTCAGCGGCATTGAAATGTTAAAAGCACTTATAACAATTCTGAGTTTTAAGTCTTGACATTGGATGGATGGGAAAAAAAACCCCAAAACTTCACATCAGATGAATGGAAGCTGTGTGTAGGAGTCTGGAAGTGGAGGTCAGTGAAGTAGAAGCTGCCCTTGTTATAGAAGGCTTTGTGAATGATGAGCATGAATTGAATGTGCTGTATAACAGGGAGCCCAGTTCTTGAGGACAGAAAAGATGTAGACTCTTTTTTTCTCAGTGAGCAGGTGAGCAGCAGAGGTTGGGATGTACTGGCGTTTATTGAAGACTGTAGAGTGTTGTTCCAGTAAGTCTGGGCATAATGAAACCATGTATGAATCAGATAGAAAGCGGTGTAGGAGATGGAAAAAATAAGCCATTTTGGTGATGAGATTCTGTGGTGTTATACTCCATCCTACCATGTAAGGAGATAGAGGCACTAAATGTTGTCGGGCTTTAGTGCAAAGAGGGCGAAGCTCCACCGACACTTGTAGCGACCATGACATTTTGACCTGTGGCCTTCATCAGGCTTATTAAGAACTATAGTGCAGACAGCACTTTAAATGACACACATGTTTGTGTGTAGACAGAGAGAAAAAAGCCATAACAGAAAAAATAATTAAAAAAACAGCAATCATATACGTATCCACCAAGCCTCGAAATGGTGTGATTGGACAGAAAAGAAAAATATAGAACAAAAATTTAAAACACTCAGTCATTTACATCCAGAATATTTATCCACCAATGGAGTATCAGAAGGATGGAGTGGGCATATAGTCATGTGATATAGGGCCAACTGGGCAGTGAGTAATATCAAACCTAGATGTGACCAGGAAGAGTATAAATTTGGGATGGTGTTTTAAGTTTTTCCTCATTTAATGTCATAAATACTCACTAGGAAGAACATTTAAAAATAAAAGTAAAAAATGTAGTGAAAAAATAAGTGCAGCCCCTCCGTATGATTGGTTAAAGTTTTTCCTACTAGGATTTTTATTCTCTCACTCAAATGCCTATGTTATTTAAGTGCTGTCTTCAGTATAGCTCTTATTGACGACACAGGCCAAAGTGCATCGGTCCAGTAAAGCTTGAACATTTTTAGACCCTTGTTTTCCTCCATGGACATTGAAAGTCAGTGAAGTTGTGCCAGAAACCTAGATTCTGTTTTAAAAAATCTGCCTTTAGTGCTGTCAGATAAATCCATCTAAAATATATTGGATAAAAAAATGTATCTACCAGATAAACCTGATCAAATCTGCCAAATTGGAGAACTACATAATTAAATATATAATTTACAGTTTGGTTTCAGTAAGTAACCAGTGAGGCAATTGGGCTCGAGCCTATCCGAGCTGATGTCATTCTTAGATGTCACTCTGATATGTAAAAATATCTTACTGTTTAATTAATTGTCAGAATTAAAATGTGTTGAACTGTGTAATGCATTACAAAGTTAAAACTCACTGTAATAACAACATAGTCTCACAGTAGCTTGTGCATTAGCTGTTGCTGCAAATCTACTGATTCCAGAGAAGAAATTGTATTATTGTTTGTGTTCCTGACCGTGACCTTTTCACTACAGATAAAAGTAAAGAAGTCCTCAGTGTGAGTGTTTGAGTCTCATCAATAATTAACTTGATTAGGGTAAGTCAATAAAAACCACCTGGTTAGTTTTAGAAAGACGATGGTTTGTGATCAAAGGTTACGCCTTCTTTGAAAGCTCTGTTTTCCTGGTTGCCATAGCAACCTGCACCGATCCCTGCTCAAGAGTCTGCAGACATGAAATATACTAAAGCTCCCTACATTACTCATAAAGTCATCCTGACACCAGTCACACAGACAACAAACACACCTTTTGTGATGATTTTATGTTATGCTATGAGACCGTGTTGGTGATCAAATTATATATTTTTTTTAAAATAATGTAATGCATTACTGTACTGAATTGAGTAATAAATGTTATTAAATTTTAACTCACCATGCTCTTATGTGAGGGCAGTAGAGGTTCAGTAAAGTTGGATAAAAAATGTTTTTGCCTGTATCTTTATCTGTCTGAGTGGTTGACATTTAGAAAGGTAGTGCTTATTAAAATATTCTTCCCGTGTAAATTCCTATAGAAGTCTACGGGAAAACAGCTTTCTGTCTTGAATGATGTAAAAACTTTCCAGCTGAATTTATGGTCTCAGTGTCTCCTTTTGGATCATATTAACTAAAAAATTAAATCTCGTTTGTAAATCATGGTCATACCATGTTTCGAAATAGAGGATTATCAATGGTATGTTCAATGGACTGGTGCTTAAATAGTACTTTTTTTCTCCACTTGAGCACTCAAAGGGCTTCATACAACATACCTCACTCACCAATTGCACTTTTTTTTTTAACCTAAATGCTTTTTGTCTAATGTTCACATTAGACAATGTGTTACTCAAGAGCAGCTTGGGGGTTCAGGATCTTGCCCAATGATACTTTGGCAGGCTGGATCAAACCACCAACCATCTGATTAGCAGATGACCTGCTCTTCCTCCTCAGCTATAGCCACTCCACTATGAACCTGCATGCCTTTTGACTAAAGAGATAACAATATTTTTTCATACCGTCTGTGTTCACAGACACATGCAGTGAGTATTAGCGTAGACGCTGGTCCTAAACACTAGTCTACAGATAAATAACCTTCCGCTTTGAGAAAAATAAAGTATAAAGAGGACTGCATCCAGATATTTTTGATTATTCAAATACATGGCATGACTTTTACCTTGGTCTTTTCACTATTAAACTGTTTTTAAGCTCTAATTAGTAGTAAAATAAGAACATGAAAATCACATGATTTGTAGGTGTTCATGGTTAACCTAAAAAATAATAATACATATTAAAAACAAAACAAAAAAATATAGTCTACCATTCCATTACTTAGATTTACCCACTTGCCTGCATGTCCAGTTAACACTGGATGACAGGTGGACAAGTCAGTCACAGGGCTGATACACCATTCTCGCTCTAGCTCCAGTCTATTAGGTGCCAAATGTAAATAAAGTGACAGTTCCTTAAGTCCTTTTTTATTGCTTTTCCAGTGTAAATAAACAGGTTAATTGATTTAAATTCAGCTCCCCAAAAACCTCATTAGTGTGGATGTTTGCATTCTATAATGACACCCACAACCCACAGTACACAGCACTAACATACCAAAATAGAAGTGCTGGCACACAAAGGAGGGGCAGATAGACTGGATGAGCTTGTGTGTGATGTTGAGGAGAAGCAGAGCCATTCCCAGTGCTCCCTACCGTCTCGCAGTCTATTCCCTTGACATTATACTCCCAAGATTTAACCATGCTTTATCTAAAAGATGTTACCTCTTTGAAAGATCAACAGAATAGACCCCCGATGACATCAATAAAAACAGTGCAGCTGTAGAACAGACACAACAGCAGGGGGAGGAAAGGAAACTAATTTCTCTGCTGATGTTTGTGCTCCCACAGCGCCTCAGGTGGTCAATCTGTGAGCTCGCTGTTGCTGCACGTAATGTGGGTGTTGTTGGAAAACAATTGGTAAACAGCCACTAACAGATGAGTCTACAACCTCCTTCAACAGAGTCAAAGAAGGCAAAAAAAAAAAAGAATACATGACTAGTGAGAAGCAAGTTTCTTTCCCATTAAGTACAAAGCTATAAAAAAGAAAAATCTGTTGTTTTCTTTATGAGGATTTAGGAATTGAGAGGATTTTATTAACAAAATATCTCCTGCAAATGATATCCCACATGCTCTATTGCCGACCACGATGCTGAAATGTCTGATGTATGTCATTAAAATATAGCACAAAGAATACCAATGATTGTGGGTTTCGATATATGAGCCATTTCTGAGTTAAATCTCCATGCCCCTCAGGCTGTGAGCGTCCAGCCTCGGCTCCTCATTTTCAGAGAGGGGAAAAATAACAATGCCGGCTTGCTCCCGCACAAATAAAGTGCATCTGTTTGGCTGCTCATTTCCATGCGGCTGTCTGGGTCGCGGAGAGTCTGTGATAGATCTGCTGACTTCCAAATGAGTTTCATGAGAGCAAACTTCATTTTGCAATAAACATCTTATGTACAGATGCAGAGGATAATAGTACATATAACGGCCCATGTGCTTTCAAAGCAGCCGAACACAGCAGATGCATTACAAACCTCCCTCTATCTCCTCACTTCTAACAATCTTTTGTGTACCATGAGCAAATTCACTAGTGCAGATTAAATTATAATCCTGATTCTGCTTTGTAAATATTAATGTAATCAGGTGTGGCGCAAGCGTAGCTGCTGAAGCTCCTTCAGCAGTTGCTGTTGCCCTTAACGAATCCATCCCTGCCTTTGAATATTGAAAGAGAGGAGCGACCGATTGTGCTGGAGGAGAGACACGGAGTGTTTCTGTAAACACGCAAACACTGCAGCGCCGTTGAAATGCCGTCGCCTGCAGAACCATGCTGTCTGCTACAGATGGGTTCACTGTCTGTTCAAACTGAACCGGGCTGGCTACACCCCTGCTATAATGGGCCTTATCTGACAGAAGGATTAGTGTTCAGCAGAGCAAAAACACCATTTAGCCATGGTCAGCTGGGAGGGTGCTGGAAACCCCTGTGTGATGCATTGGCTTTGTGATCTCAGCAAATGAAAGGAAACAGGGGAGCTCTGACTTTGCCTCATTACTGCAGCATGCATTTATTAGAATTAAGGAAGAATGGGGAGAATATAAGACACAGTAAAGGCTACAAAAACTGACAGGATGGGAACAGTGGAGTTTAGTCAGTGAGGTTAAATACCTTCTCTTGCTTGTCTGGAGATTAAAATCAAACTGTAAGAAATCTCATAAATCTAGGTTTCCGCTGTTGTGTACTGTGGATTTTGACAGTCATTTGACATGAAATTATAAATGTAAAACTTCTAGCCAGTGTAAATAGATTTTGAGAATAAGTTTGCATTGTGGATGAGCCTCTAAGATGAATCAGTGGCTTCTCCTTTGTCCAACTTTAAAATAATGTGAGCCATTTACCAACACGTTGGAGTAATTTGATGGCACATTTGAAAATGCCACAGTAAGGCTTTAAATGTTTCAATCCCCCTTTTCTTTTATCTTATCCACAACCTGCTGTGTGGAGAAGAAAATAAAGCTGGAATTTACCCTCTGCTGCTTATCTTGTTGTAATGTGTAATGGTTTCAAGTCTTTCAATGGCACAACAGAAACAGAAAAAGTGGTATCTTTTATTAAATATGTGGGGAAAAAAACATAGGAAGACAATGAAAGCAAAAGAAAGAGAAAGCAGGGGTGGAGAGGTCAATAGTTACTGCTGGATAAAGTGATGTAGCTTTGTAAAACTGAAATTACAACCTTGATCTCGACTTCAGTATTGTGAGGGCACACTCTGCAGGCCCAGCCTTCATTTTGTATTTTAACATTTGTCTTGCTTTAGTTACAGTTAGGCAACAGAAATAAAAGCAGATATATTTTATTACATGAAAATTTAGAAATGGAGCTCTCTGTGAGTTGCTTTACTTCAGTAATAACAAAATGAACCCTGGTAAATCACAGGTAACCCACAGCATGGTGACTTAGTTCCTCAGTGTGTGTTTGTGTGTGTGACAGTGGGAGGCACCTGAAGATATTATATTAAACTGATGAAAATTAAAGCAAAGACTCTACATGTTTTTAAATAAATATTTATTAACAATCCCGGTTCTTTTCATTTCCCTGCATATCATGTTCATTTCACTTTCCCACGTGAATGTAATCAAATGCAAATCTCTGTCTGTGTTTGTTTCACATGCTGCTTTCGACATACGTTGCTTATACATAGCCTAACGCTCATCGAAATTTGCATCCATGACAGAATTTTATTCGAGTCACCAGTAAATATGCAATGAACAATCAGAAAGAAAGTCCTTGAATATCACAGAATTATAGGCAGGTTTTTGCCAGTTCTAAAATTCTTGAAAATCAATATTTGGCATGACCATCTTTATTCTTCAACAACCTGAACTATCGTAGGCAAGCTTTCTTATAATGTCTTGAAGTCATAGTCAGGAGTAGTTCTCCGTGTCATGAACCAAGGTGGGTCTGGCCATAAGCATGGGGCATGGAAATAAAAGTTAAGCTGGTTTATTGCAAAAATCATTTGAGAGCACTCACTAAAGGTTGGAAAAGGAGTTGCTTTGTGTTTTTCTTTCAGAGTGGGCTACACAGTGGGGGCAGGCAGATTAATCTAAAAGGGAGTTTTCTCCTACACGTTTCCTTGATTCTACACAGGTTTCCCAAGGCTCCTGGCATCTGCACATATGAAAGGTAAGTCCAGCTTTGTACAAAAAACAGTTTTCTATACACATACCGGCCACCGCTACCAATTAGTGTTGCGACAATCTGGCACTGACTGGGGCAGTCAGCCTTAAGAAGGTGGTGAGTGATCAGCAAACTACATGCAGGTGAGTAATTAGCCATTGCCTTCAAGCGTGTGGACAGAGAGGGACTCAAGTGGAAAGGAAAAGATAGAGGAGTGGGTTGAACTAGAAGGACCAGGGGACAATGACACTCCAGGGTTCTTGAGGGACATTCAAAGTGCTTCTTGTTGGCTGCGTTTTGTTCTGTTTGCCATCAAGATGATCCCTCACTGCTTCAATAATGTTGAGATTCTGGCTCAGGGGAGGCCAATCCATAACTGATGGTGTTCCACTGTGTACTTTTCTATACCTTCATCTGCAGTGTGTTTGGAATCATTGTCCAGAAAAAAAAAAAACGCCTCTGCCAATCTGATGTTTTCCAGATCGTATTGCATGGTGGATCAAATTCTGATTGTACTCACTGCAATTGTAATTCCATACATTTCGACAGGATCCCAAACACTACTGGCAGAATAGTTTTTTAGGTCTGCCACTCCTTCCGTCTTTCACTTGTACAGTATCCTCGGTTTTTCATGGGCACTGCACACAATGCAGAGTATGCCAAGTTTTTCAGCTAATAGTTTTTTTTGGGTTTCACTTTGTTGGTGCAAAAATATTATTTTATGCCTGTCACACTGTGTTATCTTTGGAATCTTTCGTATATTCATAGTTTAATCTATGAAAAGAAATGGGAACACATTATGTGTTTTTGTGTCAGGCAGCTAGTAACAAAGTGCCTAAAGACACAATTTAAAATTGGTTCTTTGCTAAATTGCCTGTTATGTGTTGACACAATGCTGGTTCACCCTTTGAGTTTAGGTACCATTTTTATGTTTGAATGATAGAGGATTCGAATGAAAATTGGTGAAAAGGGTAGCCAATGTCCAAAGAAAAACTGTGAAAGACTTTCAGAAAGCCTGGAAAACTATTCCTCAAGACCACTTTAAAAACTTGCAAGAAAGTCTGGATCCTTTGAGGCAAATTATAAAAAAATGAGGGGTGGCTCAAGACTTTTGGGCAGCACTTTATATTTCCTAAAACATATGTCCATTGTATTCTTGTAGAAAGTATACACATTTCAATGCTCCACCTATTTCTAGTGCAACATCACTCTGCTACCACTCTGGTTACTTTATTAACAAGAGCAAGTCATTTTAATGCATTAATGTTTAATGCTATAAAATGCTATAAACCATTACATGTCTTGATGCATTCTCAATCATCCAGGAAAGTAAATCTCCAAAAGTTGATTCTGTTCATCTGGACGTAGCGTTTTGTGGGAGAAACGTTTCGTCACTCATCCAAGTGACTTCTTCAGTCTCAGCTGACTGCAGGTTTCCCCAATCTTATAAACAGTACATTTGCATAACGACTGAAACCAGCCCACTGAAGGAACAATGGGCTGGGAGGTCAGTTCCTTAATCTTAATTATGCAAATTCTCATGACCATTGATCAACAACCACTGACCAAAACCCACTGATCAAAGACCACTGATCAATGGCCATGAGTACCATTCA
>VUQG01045255.1:10948-25526 GCA_015106755.1 Etia nguti | reverse complement strand
GGGAGTACAGAATAAACTAAACAGGTAGGCAGGCTGGCAAACAAAACACACAGCGGAAGTGAGGGTGAGCAGACATTAACGACGCGACAACGAGTAGGGGAAGACGCAGACACTAAATACAAGAGGTGAACGGAGTGAAGAGGAAACAGCTGGGAGACACGGCTGACGCTGATTACACTGATGAGACAGGGAGAGCACAAAACTGAACGCACTGACATAAGACACAGACCTACAAAATAAAACGGGAAGCACACGACAGACACAGAACTTAACAGACGCAGACTGACAATGACATCATGGACAGACGGGGAACATGGAAGGCAGGACCAGGGCAGGCACAGAACAGAAACCTAACAAATGGCAAATCATAATACAATACATAATCAGAATAAACAAAAGCATAAAGAAACACAAAACACTGAGTCGACAGACTCAGGACCATCAAATACAGCTCGACACCAAGAAGACACCAGCACTAAAACAATCAATATTTTAAGGTAACTGTAAATTGTTCGGTCGTTCCTTAGAATATAAAGCACCTGTGGTGTTGTGATTTATCACTATATGAATAAAACTGAAGTGAATTTAAATTAATTGGAAGTGGAAAAAGATGGATGGACACAGACAGTGTCGTTATTCTACTGCTTTACTCTGTAAACAAAAGACAACATTAATCTTAGATATCTGGTTTCAGCATCACTGTTTTGGTTTGCTCTAACTGCACCAGAGTTGTCACTTTTACCTGCATCAGGTAGAAAAGACTAAAAGTCAACTGCTTCTAGCAGAAAACAGATGCACTGGGGCATTTAGTGGTCTCGAGAGTTCCCTGTAGAGTTGGAGGAGATGAACGAGGCTAAAAGAGGGTCAATAACAAACTTAGAGCTGTCATAAATAAACACCAGCCAAGCAGCATCTGTATAACCCACTCTGAGTAACAGCAGGTGATTATATATGACTTTTAAAGATCTAGTAACAGTTACTCTGCTCCTACAGCAGAATAATGATATTTAGAACAATCAATTTATTTATTTTTATTAAACTGAAAACACGTTTTCATCATTCAGGTGTTCTATTTACAGAATCGTACATAAAGTGTAACTTTTCCACTTATTACAGTCAAAGGAGTTAAAAATCCACATGTGGAGACAGATGTGACATGAACTGATGCCCACAGTGGCACAGGATAATTTTTTTTCATCTTAAAAGCCTATTAACAGCTTACACACTTTAATAAGTCAGGAGGCACAAACCTTTTACACTTGATCGCTGTGATGTCACTGAATGGTTGCTACAGCCTGGAAGCATCGTGGTGATGACATAAAATCTTTAATTGTGTCATTTTGTCAACACATATTTCAGTTTTATTAAAGAGTTCAGAATTATGAGAAATTCTGTGAGATCGATCATGTTTTTATCAAAGAGTCACTTGAGGAGTGACTATGTTTCACATCAACATTCATCAAAGCAGCACGTGAAGCCTTTATGCTAATCTGCATCGGTCCATCTCATCCACCCGCCTCCATCCATCAGCCCGCCGGGTTCCTTAAACTCGGCTGTTTTCAGGCTCTGTGTGGCGTTTTCCCTCCTCTCAGAGGAACAGAGCAGCCATTTAACATGGGGCCCGTCTCCCGGCTGACCTTATCGCAGAATCCACCTCAGGACCGGGAAATTCATCTTTCCTGACAATCCAGTGACGGCCCGACTGCACGCATCAAGTCAGCGCGCTCTGACAGCCGTGCGTGGGGAGGCGGTAAAAACGGCAACGCCGTATCAACCTGATTTTCTGCTCGGACAGCGCGCTGGCCCGGGATGCTGCTGTAATGTGGATAAGGAAGTAGACTGTCACCTGTTGGCGTTTTAGCCATCACACCAGGATTATCCACAGGTGTAACCTCACATCTTCTAAATCCAACCGTCCTCAGCAAACGACTGAGGCTGGATTATATTTTTCTGCATACATTTAAAGACTGCAGATTTAAAGCACATCTCACATAACAACTGAAGAGGAGAGGATGTGACAGAAACACTGCATGCACAGCCCGACACGCTGAAACACCTCTGGGCTGATGTGAAGCGTTTCCCGTGGGCAGAGATTAAGCAGCGGGACACTTCCACAGTGTTCGTCATACACAGCTCAGCTGTTTGTGACTCTGTGGCTCGAGGTGTTATGAAAGCTAAACGCTGTGAGTCAGCGCTGCGTCCACAGGTCAGCGAGACGAGCGGACGGTGAATAGAAAGGGGTTTTTTTTTTAAAAAAGCTTTGCCTAAAGTGGAAAAATGACCAAGTAAAGCAGATGTGTCAGGCCCCGCTGTACAAACAGCCAATTTATTACAGCATTCAGTGATCCTGGACCCGGCCTCAGTGCTGTGAAACATCAGAAATATTCTCCTCTGTTTACGTCACAGCAGCCATGACGGCAGGACACACTCAACAAATTTTACTGAAACACAAAGTCAGATGTTTCTGTGCCATCTGGAAACGACACCCAGCTCTTTGTTTTAGGGTTTGGTTTAAGACCACAGAGCAAGTTATTAACAAGATTATCAGAAAACTGGAATTTAGTTATCCATAAAGTCCTCACAGATTAAAAATCTGCCCCAGAGTTTCTCTCATTGGATAGAAAAGCTTTTATTTTATGTTGACAAGAATCCACAGAGCCTGTCTGTGGATTCTTGAATTAAAGAAAATGTAATAAAGTAAGTTTCTCAGGATATAAGATGCTGCATCTGTGCTTATTTTGCACCTTATTTAGTGATTAAATAGCTCAGAAATTAGCAAACAAAAACTACTTTTTATCTTTAAGGCTTTAAAAACCCCAGCATGTAATGTAAGGATTAAAGGCTTTGCTAACATCGTGATGCGGAGCTTGAACCATGGAGGCTGTCATAGCGACATCTGCACACATCTACTGCCAGCGTTGAGCTCCTTCATCTCTTTATGAGGCTGAAGATCTCGGGGGTAATGAGCATACTATGAATTTAAATCCTGCTGATGATGCTGACTAGAAGAGTTATTTATTGGCAGTAATCCTGATTTATATATTTTTGAAACACTCCAAAGAATAAAAAAAGACACTGTCATTGTAACATCTGCATTTTTACACATCCTGACTTCAAAGTAAACGAAGAGAACAAAGTTGGAGGAACGACGGTGTGACAAACATGTTTACGTGCTTTTTAACTGTAATGAGCAGATGGACAGAAACAGAAACACTGGAGCTTTTTGGCCTTCTGTCCTCTAAGAGACACTGACTGTTTTCCTGGTGACCAGAGGTGGTGATTTAATATTCAGAGCCTGCAGCAGGGTTCATCGCCCTGTGAACTGGAAGCTCGGAGCGACCCCAGAGTCCCAGAGGAGCGGGCTTTGTGTGTTTATTATTCTGCACGTCTATTACATGTCAAGTTTATCTGGACGGTCTCTTATCACAGCTACAGTTCTGCCTCCACAAGACCCGAATCATGGAAACAAAAGAAGAGCGAGAATGAAAAATGATATTCCTCAAACCACGAGGATCTTCAAATGATTGCAAACGGGAAGGAAAAGGGAAGAATTCAACCTTCACCCAAGGACACTGCAGCTGGGATCACTGATAAATACCTCCTCCTTTTACCTCAGGAAGGTAAAAGCTCCACAGGGGACAGACAGTCAGGATCAGAACAACACTCAGGAAAATCTTTTAGAAGCTTTTTAAACACAGACGCACTGATTGAAAACATCATTAAAGTGTCTATATCCTTAAAAGAAGAACCGAACTACAAGTAGGCAGAGCTGTGTGCTTCAGATTACCATATTAGGGATATCTGCTATCAGTGACATCACACAGATCTGAGACAAAAAAAATGTGTGAAGCTGAGTGTTTATTACCATCCATTCTTCCATTTTATTCTGCTTATCTGTATTCAGGGCAGACATGCACAGATTTTACTCTCCTCAGCCACCTCCTCCAATTCTTCCGGGATGACAAAGTCCCATTCCCAATCCAGTTGAGACATAAGATCTCCAGTACATTATTAGTCCTGTCCTGGGTCCCCACAGGGAGACCGGCCTGGAGACCAGCTGGCAACCTTCAGTCTAGGAACTGATGTGTATTTCCTGACTACCTGAGAGTGGTTGCTGAAGGTTGCTGGCAGTCCTGAGAATAAAATTAGTCACAAATAGGAACGCGATGCTACACTGAAAACCTCCGTCCTACTGCTTTGGTGCGCGCAGACTGTCACTGCCACCGGTCTCTCGCAAAAAAACTCACAAAGCTGTAGTGAAATTGTAAAAAGTGCAACACAAACCACACGCATGGTTACAAAAATCTGTGATTTTTCAGCTAATCTGCAGCATTTTTCAGCACTTTTTCCCACAGAGGGTCACTGTAAACTGTACTGAATAATCAGCATTTCTGGGCCTCTGCACTCTGACCGGGCTGCTCTCAGTGAGGGAAACCTCACAGCTGCAGGCTGATATCAGTGTACTGACAGGGAAACTGTGTGTGTGTGTGTGTGTGTGTGTGTGTGTGTGTGTGTGTGTGTTTAAGACAGAAACACTTTGAGAAGCAGATGTTTAACACACTACACATACTCAATTAACACCCTGGTAAGAGGGTCACCTTACAGGTGAGCACTAATTACAGCAAAATAATTAGAGTCATGACAGACCAGCGCTGTAATCTGATTGGTGTACAAGCAGAAGACACGGCTGGCTTGGACGAGTAGGGGCACTGCAAAGGAAACAGTGAGCGGCTACATTTTAAAGACAGTTCGTGTACAATCAGCTAATCACAGCTCATCAGATTAACACAGATCAATGTCCTTTTACAAGCAAGCCTCTGCCATTTTATCAGCAGTTAGTCAGAAGCCCTGACCTAACAGCAAGCAGAGAGAGCTGTAAGTGTAACTTGTCTGGAGCTTCAAAACTGCGTGTGTAGAATAAAATATACTGCTTAAAAAGTGTGGCTTCTGTACGGTGGCCCTGAGAGGTCGAATCCATTGCAACTTAAAAAACACCAGCAAATACAAAAATGCTGCAAAAGCACACAAAACACAGCAGAAGTGTTTTTGGGGAGACAAAAACGTGTCGGAACGGCTCCAGGAGTGACAGGCTAACAGTAAACGGCTAATAGTAAACACGTACCTACAGTATTATATGAATCATGTGATTAAAACACACATAACTTCGCAGCTTCTTCTTCCTTTATAACACTGATGAATTGTCAGTGTCTCAATCCTTCACGTTTTTCACCGTCACTTCCACAGCTGTGATTCTGTTTGTTTGTTTGTTTTGACCTCCGTTGTGTTTTTTCTATTTCGTTTGTGTTTTGTGTGCTTTTGAAGTATTTTTCTGTTTGCTGGTGTTTTCTTAAGTTCCAGTACATTTGACCTCTCAGGGCCACCGTACCTCTGGTCCATTTTTAGATATATATAAATATATAGAATATATTATATCATATAAAGCATAAAATACATAAACGGGAATTTAAAGCAGAACAAAGCGAAGCTCAGTATTCACACAGTTAACTTTTTCTGTGCCGTCAGCTCTGAAACTGACGGGACTCAAACTGCCGTCATTTCACCCACACGACTGATGTGACAAAGCACCGGCTCACGCTCTACAGCCGTCTGACATCAACAACATCCACAACATCAAAACCACGAACACGTCAGCAACAAATCTGCCCTGAAACACCTCAAAATGCTCCAGTTATGTCTTTAGTGTGAGTCATTAGTGTGCAGAGTGTGTGGCAGCTGGGCAGTTTGACCTTCATAGACCGAGTATACAGTGTAAACATACAGTCTATGCTGTACATACAGAATATATGAATCCCTAAAACTTAATAATTTACTGGAAAAACTGGACATTTTAGACTCTAAATACTCCTTATTGTTTGTAAATGACATCAAACATTTACATTTATGCAGTTAGGTCCATAAATATCTGGACAGACATTATTTATGTTGTTTCCTCTTCAGGATAAGACTGAAGTGCAGACTTTCAGCTTTAACTCAAAGAGTTTACTTAAAGTAGACATTCAGAGGCTCAAAAGTCAGTGCTTGAATCAAATATATATATATATATATTTATAATCCATCAGTTTAGAAAGCATTCATTAAATTCAGTAACATTACACATAACTTGTAATATAAACCTGCTAATTTTGCTAACAGTTCAGTGAAATCCAGCTTCCAACATCTCCTGTTTCTCTTTTAACTCCACTGCACACTTTGCTGTCTGGTCTTTAAGTCTGACGTCATTAGCCGTGTCTGGGGTCCCCTGAGGGATCACTGAGAGTTGAAAAGCTGTCTAAATTCTTTCATCTGTAATAAAATGAATGAAAATGACATAAATGAAGACAGAAAACTAAAAGGCAGTGACGTTTGTAGGGTTACTGAAGTTCTGCTAGCTGGTATATGATGATGTGCTTCCTCATCGCTAGCTACACAGCTATGTTAGGATAATATAAACAGTGAAGCTGGAGGATGAATGCTAACTTTTTTCCACTCGATAAACGCTAACGTGAGGGTTCCCGATGGTTAGGACCAAATTTAATCACATGGCAGGATGCTGTAAACGGACCAAACTTCAGTCAGGAGAACAACTGAGATAATCCATCCACAATACAAGGTTAGTCATTAATATACTGCTGCATGGGCTGGGCTGTAGTTACATCGTAAGGTTTTAAAAACTAAGCTTTAAAATGAATAGTGATGACGTCATCACTTAAAGACCGGGTTATGTGTTTTAAAGATGTTAAAGAGTCTTCATGTTTGAATTCTGGCTTTTTTCTTCTTTGTTCATTCTTCCTCCAGCTGCAGTTTTAAACGTGCAGCAGCACAGAACAGAAGCTGTGACACTGCAGCCTGTACAAACTCTTCTTTAGTTATAATATTATTCCTCTAATCCACGCCTGATTTTTGTATATTTAGGCTTCGGGGCCTTCAGGGTCAGTATTTTTAGACAGATTTCAGTAAACAGCCGCCACTGAGTCTCATCAGTCAGTCCCGCTCTGACACCTGGATGTAAATCACTCAGGATTATTGGCACCTTCGAGCTCACCGGCCGAGTCATTCGTCACAAACACAACAGAACAAAATCCTCCCTGACCGCCTGAACCCGCTCGTCTCTCTGACGCCACCGGCCCGCCTCAGGTACAGAACACTTTGTTCGTCTGAGAGCTCCTCATTAACCCGACAGACCGAGCTGGACCGCAGACTCATCCCGCCAACTCCCCGTCAGCCAACGTATTTATGTCTGATTCATGCTGCTTCACGCCATCCTGGACTCAAAATACATTAAGTGTTGTCCTGGTGAAACGGCTAACAAGGTCAACATCACAGAAAAAAGACAACACAGCCAAAAGTGTGTGGACAGCAGCTGCATTTCAGACAGCTGTGCTCTTCCACCTGTTTTAAGGTTTTAGAGAGTCTTTATAAATGATGGGCGGAGCCATCGTGGCATCACCCATCTTGAAGCGTCTACATTAGCGTTTTTTCAGAAACTGGAAGTGATGATATTTGGACACGAGGTTGGAACAGCTAAATTATCAGCTTGAACAACACGCTGCGTCCACAACCAGTACACATCCATCACGCACTCCTGATAAAACACTAGAATTTCATTCACTACATGGATGGTGGTCTGTTAGTACCATTAACTGCACAGCAAACTAGATAATCACATTAAAGATGTTTATTGTAAAATTTCTGTGATTAATTTAATATTTAAAAGCATCAAAATAACATGAAGAAACAACAGCTTTGACTTTAGGCTCAACGCATTTCTGTATCATTCTGAGGAGAGATCACCTGAAGCTAAACTAAGACCAGGCTGTACTTGTTTTATAGCATCACTTTGTACCACAAGGTGGCGCAGCGAGTCAATATAACCTTTATTTAAACAGGAAAGTCATTAACAGCACACTCTTTTCTAAAATAGTAACATGGGAAAAGAAAATGTTTTGAGGAAAATGGAATGGCTAAAAAAGAACATCAACAGTTAAAAACAGTGGCACACGTCACAAAATAAAGTGCTGCCCCCTAATGGTGAAAGTTTCAGGTAAAATGTGCGTATGAGGGTAATTACAAAAAGTGCCTTTAAAAAGCCACCAACCCCACACGCACACAAGCAGACGTGAGGCCTACCAGACACCCAGCAGCTACAGTCAGCATACCTGTCAAACACAGTGGCAACACCATTAAATATAAGCCACGCCTCTAAATTGTGCAAGTCAGACAAATAATAATCTCTGACTGGCACAAAAATCCCACCATTTGGGATCCCCTGATGTGGATTTCAGGTGAGATTATAGTGACATCTGGTGGCTGAACCAGTGAATTGCAACCAAAAAACATCATATTAAAATGAGCTGTCCTCCCCCAGAAGTTTGTATCTGACACTTTAAAACAGCCTGTTAATGTTCTTTTATGTGCTGAGGTTGTTCACTCTGAGTAAATCTCCTGTACAGGGCACATATTTACTGTCTGGGCCTTAGTGACCTCATTATTTCATACAGCCTGATTAATCAGTGAGTTCATTACAACAGTTTTGTAAATAATTATTAATAATGACTGTTAAACACTGTTAAACTGGGTTTTCTGTTTGTCTATATAGTTTTCCCTGATAGTAAAATTAATATCATTAAAAAAATACTTTTTATTATGTTAATGTGTAGTTTTTACCACTTTCTGTCATTTTAAAAATATTAAATTATAAAGTAGGAGGTCGAAATTCCCGGCATGTTGGTGAAGAACTTAATCACGTAGCTCTAAATAAGTGGGCGTGGTCCTCAGATCTCACAGCACTTACTTCTCCTTGGCCCACCTCTTCTCCTCCAGGTGCCGGTGAGCCTCCAGACGAGATTCGGGGGTGAAGGTGCACGGTGTGTGCCAGAACTCGCGCTCCCTTTGCTCCTCATCCTCCTCCAGGTTCTTTGGGTTCTCCTTCAGCTCCCGGTTCTCCTTATTCTCCTCTGACCCTGGACTGCTGAAACAGGAAGAGTTTTTATTGACAGTTAAAGACTCTCTGACCACCTGAACTCATCAGGGTGACCTGTAAGAGTTGCTATGAATCACGTGAGGGTGGCATAAGAGTAATTTTGCCGTGGCTGCACACTGACAATAAAGGTCCTGGATCTTGACTCTGTATAGTTTTAGAAAAGGTCTTTAAGATTTTATTGTCACTTATTGTTCTTTTTCAAGCCCTTCATCGCTGTTAGCGACACCTCTGACCGCCTCTATGTACCCTGACATCCTCATCAGAGGTCTTTAGTCCACCTCAGGGACCAGAAAACTAAAGGAGACACAGTGTTTGCAGTCTGAACCTTCTTCAACAGCTTCCTTGAAATCATGTTCTTCCCGGTTTCACTTTTACATATTTTACTTCCAAAACAAATCTCTAGTTGTAAAGCAGATATATTAATGAATGGTAACCAATTAGAGGTTCATGAGCCAAATCTAGTCCACACAGCAAACATATTTGTCCCTTTTTTTCCCTCTTCCTCCTGATTTTAGCAGTTTCACTTGTTTGACTTGGATATTCTGCTGTTTGAGACCAGATTTGTTTAAAGTAATCATGTGTATTAGCAGGAACTTTAATAAAAAGTGATATCTTGTCTCTCTGCTGAGTCGCAGGTTTCTCTCTCACTGCTGTTTGTAATCATATCACCTCAGAAACTTTCTGTACTAAAGAGAAATGATTTATCTGAAGAAAAACATCTTCTCACTCACACTGTGTTGTTGATGTCGGTGTACCAGCGGCCGTTGAAGCCTGGTTTCCTCTCCTTCTTTTCCTCCTCACTTCCTGCTTCCTTCCTCCTCGCCTCCTCTTTCTCCTCAGCTCTCCTCCTCAGGTATTCCTGCTCCTGCTCAGCGACACGCCTCCTCACCTCCTCCAGACCCTGCAAGGCTCGGATCCGTTCCGACCGGCTGATCTCCGTCCCGTCCAGACTCTGAGGACACAGAGCAAGAGCCGGGACTTGAACTCTGAACCTCCGTCAGGGTTTAAGTTCACAGACCAAACTGCTTTCAGTGGTCTTTAAACGACCGTCACGCTTTCTGACAGTTTACATTTTTCTCCTGGAGCTTCAGCGGCTGTTGCTTTCACTGAAGTGTTCTCAGCTCTGACCTTTTAACATCAAACTAACTGAATCCCTGCAGACACTTTTCTTCATTTATTAAATATTTTGTCACCAGAATCTTCCACACAGAGTTTAGCTGCCTCAACATAAGTAAAAAATAAGAAAACCCAAACAAATAACAGCAGGTGTTCGTAAAAGAATTACAAGTCCACGTTCTCACAGCCTCCGCCTCTCTGGATGTAGGCGAGGATCCACCTCAGACGTTACCTTGAACTGAGGCAGTGCAGCCACCACAAACTGCCTGTAGCCCTCGAACTGTGTGCAGGGGTTCCCCACCAGAAACAGCTCTCTGAGGTGGATGTTGTGTCTCAGGGACTCCACGCTGCTCAGGCGGCCAACGAAGTTCACCGTCAGGTCCAGTTTCTGCAGGCTCTCACAGCCTGACGAGCAGGAAGGAGAAACAGAAAGGCGACATGTTTACAGGCAGAAAAACTCTGAATAAACAGACACATTTCACAGGAACAAGCGCTGGATTAAAGCCCGTACATACTCTATGCACTGACCTTCAAGGTTTTCAATGACTTCAATGTTGTTCAAGGCCAGATTCAAGTACTCCAGCTTCTTCAGTCGGCCAACATTTTCTGAACGAACAAAAACACAAAATTACAAAGTTCGCAGTAAACGCAGCTGATGACTTTTGAGAACAAAGACATCTGTGTAAATGTTTTCCTTGGTAAGATGATGTGACAGCACATCTAACATCTGAATAACGGCAGCTAAACTCAACCCAAGTAACGCCACCAGTGGCCCAAACATAAATACCAGAACTGTTTTCAAGGCCTCACTTTCATAATAACTGATGGTATTTCAGTAAATAGACCAAGCCAACACTAAAATGCAGTCCTTTCTTTCTTTAAAGGGTTCCACCCACACTGAGGCCCGTCTCACCGATCCTGGGGATGAGGTTGTTCTGCAGGTAGAGGATCCTCAGCTCCCTGCACCACCTGTCGAGGTGTTCGATCCTCTCGATGTCCTGCTGATGCAGAGAAACTTCCTCCAGGGAGAAGATCTCACAGTCATTGTGCTCGGCGCGCCGGCGGATCAAATCCTCCGTGACTGAAACAGATTTTCCTTTGAACTTCATCTGAGCCCATTTTAATAAAACCTTCTTCTCAGCAGGTCAGGAGGTGTTAGGGAGAATCACTGCTGCAGGCTGGTTTAACCTGGTTTGCTTAATCTCTAATCACAAATTATTCAATTAATATTAATTTAAAGTAGATGCTAATTAGAAAATAATTCGAAAAAATAAAACATAGCCATGTGTGTCGTTAATCATGGTTTTAAGCTGGTTAAAACAGCATCCTGATGACCTGAAATAGTCTGTTTTTTAAATAATTAAGAAGTCTTAACTTTCATGGCCAAAAAAAGTGTTCAAAGCTTAAATTTACAAAAACTAAATTCTGTTTTCGTAAATTCAAGTTAAGTTAAAACATGCCTGTCTTTACTTAAAGTACTTTATAAAACACAAAAACTCAGAGCAATCCTGTCCCACATTAATAAACCTTTTATTTTTAGCACCATAAAAGTAACGCTATTTTTAATTTCTCAATGTAGTCTAAGTAAAGAGGAGTTTGGGGTCTTTTCATATAAAATCTGGAAAGAAAAATCCACCTGACCCCCCTCAGAGTCAGCTGATTTTTGTATGATAACTTTATTCAAAAATGTAACTCAGAGTTATGCATTTTTAATGAGTGAAAGGCCCTTAGAGTACATAAGAGTGGGCTGAAATTTGGGACTTTTTAGTTAAAAAAATTCACATTTTTTTTACACTCATAAGAAACTTTCAGGGCTAAAAAACACATTTGAGCTGCAACCAAATCAAATTTAAACCCAGTATCATAATCTTAATACCTCACTTAGTTTCCTGTAAACATACACCTGTGATGTTTGAGAAACCCAGAATATCATTTACAAACTCACTTTCATTCTGAAATACCGACATCAACTATCAGGATATACAAATACTAGAACCGCTGACAGATATATGAATATATATTTTTTTAATCATTCAGAGAATGGAACTATTTTTACTAAGACAGAATAAAATTCTGGAAATATTTCCTGACGAACAGTGAACGTTTTCTAACAACATGCTAACTTGAGTTTCACCGCCATGACTGTCCCGGGAGTTCATACCGGGTACAAACCGGTTCAAAGCGGGTTTTAAAACAATAAAGGTTCACGGACAGGCTACAGAATGAGTTATTATATCAGTTATTAGCATTAAAACAAAACATGGTGCTTTATCGGTTTTTATTTTTGCGTTTATTTCTTTCACTTACTGTAAACCATCGTCCTCTCTGTTGCCAGCCGTCTCCGTGGAAACCAATCAGCAGCTGCTGCGTTCGAGTGCTGTGGTAAACTGCACCATTCCAAACGGTCTGCAAATTAAGTTACAGTGTTGAAGGTCCTTTTGAAATTACCCTCTGCTGACTCTAAGTCTGTCACAACAGAGGCGCGGGTATTCACGAATAGGAATGCTGAGATCTTTTCAGAGCTGTGCTGCTGTTTAACTTTGAAGTGTGGTTACTTTAGCTATTCGAAGAGGCATTTTGCTAGGCACTTCCACTGTAACTAAAAAATGTGTTTGTAATTACTTACCTGGTTAAAGTAAGCCTGTGATGATTTACAGCACTATGTTCAACCTCAGTTGATATCTAATCGTAGTACGATCGTACAAAGACATTTTGGGGCATAATGTCAGAGAGCAATAACTAATATGTATATAGTTAAAACTGGAACATTTAAAATATTTTAAAGACACAACTATACATTAAGTATATTTAAATAAAAAAGATTATCTAAAAATACGAAAAGGAATCAAATATATTACCTTTGGTACAATTGTTGAAGTGGAAATTGGTATTTATAATGTGTACTTGAATCTAGCAAGGCTAGATGTTGATCTTTTATTTTGAAAGTTCTGGCGGAAGTTGCCAAAGAGACTACGGATCCAGTCCAAACAAAAACGATCGGTGCTCCGCAGCATCCATCCTTTTTTTCACCGGCTTGGTGGCCCTTTTCTCGGTGTGAAGACGGGCGCGCCGTCGCTCCTCTGCTGAGTACACAGTGTTTGTTAATGTCGATTTAATTCGCGGTTCGGCGGCTGGTGTCGTTTCTCGGCGGCTGAACATGACGAGCTATACGGGGTTTCACTCTCAGCTGACGTCCATCATGGAGGCGCTGACCAAAGCGGCGGTGGCGGAGATCTGCGAGCTGGTGGACGACAGCTACGCGGTGCTGCGGCTGGAGATCACCCGCAGCCACAAGGAGAACGAGGCGCTGCGGAGGAAGCTGGAGCTCATCGAGTCCATCATCGCTCGGGGTCACCGGGGCAGCGCCTCCGTGCTGGAGGAGGAGGAGGAGGAGGGCAGCGAGAGACTGCTGGATTTCACCGCTGGTGAGTTTTCAGGCTGTCGGTCATCTGCAGGTCAGTGACCCCGGTGATGGTGGAAGGATGTTTCGAGCGCGAGACATCCTGTGTCTAGGCGCACAGCGCGTTTCAGAGCGCCGTGAACCAAACTCCATTCAAAAACAGTTTAAAAAACGTTTTTTCACTGGCCTGTCAAAGATTCAGACACTTTTATCTCCGCGTGATGTTTTCCAATAGTCATGTATAAATTCGGCTTATGAATCAAAGTCGGCACTGCACTCAGTGTACACTTTATTCCGGGGTTTTCACTGTAAACCAGACACTGATAATGCACGTCTACAAGTCGCACTTTGAATGAATCCAACTTTCCAGCTGCTTCCATCAGCCGAAATAAAGAGATGGTATAAAAGACGCAGAAAATACAGAGAGTCGTTTAATCCTTATTTATTAACATTTTAATAACAAAAAAGAACATAACTACAAAAACAGGACAGATGGTGAGATTTAAAGGTGGATTTCATTAAATGACTTCTGATTGGTTTTTATTTTTAACGCTACCAAAGTAACTGACTTTGACTGATATTTGGGGGGGCTAAGGTGGGAGTTGGTAGCTGCTCTTTGAGAATTCACCCAGCAGTTGACCAGTTATAAACCCATTATAAAACCAATATAAAACCAGTTAAGCCCAGTATGAAACCTGTATAAAACAGTTATAAACCAGTATAAAAGATGTTATAAAAACAGTATAAAACATGTTTGTTCACTTTTTTACCTTCATTGTATTTTTTTCATTTATTTACCTCTTTTATTTCTTTTTTTTTTTTTTTTTTTTTTATTTTATTTTTTTTTTTTTTTTTTTTTTTTTTTTTTTTTTTTTTTTTATTTTTTTTATTTTTTTTTTTTTAAATTTATTTTAATTATCATTTTTTTTTTTTTTTTTTTTATTTTATATTTTTTCTTTATTTTATATTATTTTTATTTTTTAACTTGTTCAATGTATCATTTCTGGCATGTCAAGTGTACAGCACTTTGTGTTCAGCTGGGGGCTGCCTGGTTTTGTGCATTTAAGTTGCATTTAATGACA
>VUQG01045255.1:0-10928 GCA_015106755.1 Etia nguti | reverse complement strand
TCATTTATTTACCTCTTTTATTTCTTTTTTTTTTTTTTTTTTATTTAATTGAGCTTCTTTTTGGTATTGTTTTTTCATATTTGTGATTTATTGATCTTTTCCACTGTTGTTTAACATTTTAGCTGCTTTTTTAGAACAAGTTCCCAGCTCTTGGGATAAATAAAGAATATTTAATCTTATTAAATAACCTGATAACTACAGAGCCGCTGTCTGATTCAAATCCCTTAAAAAGATTAAATTAAGTTTAAGTTCTCTGCATGTGCAAGATTTGGTCTGAAAAATGCACAAGACAAGCAGAGAAGCGTTCAGTCAGTCATGTGACTTTAAAACCTTTAAAGTTTTAAGTTCCCCACAGTTGTAAAATCAGCACAAAACGGAGGCAGAAGTGGATCCTGTGTTTTGTGTTTTTCGGTCTTCCGATTCACTTAAAGACATTTTCTTTGTGTTTGTGGTGTTTTTTAAAATTCTCTCAGATCATGTCTCGCCCACTGGAGTCGGCGCCAAGCAGCCGAAGGCGTCAAACCTCAGACGATGTGGACGCGCCGTGGTGCTGGAGGTGACCGCGGAGGCTAGTCCTGCAAACAAAGAGGTGAGATTTCCCACCACATCAGCTCTGATCAGACCCGATCACGGTCAAATAACGATGTGATATTAATGTGTAATACGAGGAGAGGGGCTTCCTTTTTAATTTTCAAAAATGTTTTTGCCTCGTAGTGTCATTTTTTAATCAAATTAGAATTAAAATCTTAGCAGTAAGCTCAGTGAATCTTTCTGTTTCCCTCTGAATGATTTTAAAACAAACGGCTGAACTAAAATGACGTCAGCTCTACGTTTGATCGGTTTTATTGCACAAAAGTTTTCCTCTAAAATAAATAATCCAAAAATAATGAAAAGGTCTAAAGTTTTAAAAAGTTTGCACAGATTTTGATAAAAAGATTAAAATGGAATGAGTTTGGATATTTAGAGAAGAACCTTTTTTCATGAATGTGAAAAGCTTTCATCGTAATGAGGCCACACTTAGCAGGTCTCCCTGAATCAGAGGAAACAGACCGAGGAGGAGGAAATAAAGTCTCCCAGAGACATAAAAGACAAAACAGCAGGAAGAACATCTCCGGACAAAAGGCCGGTTTTCTGCACAGCGTTTACATTTTCCTCTAAACAGCAGAAGATGTGTCACTGTCACAAACATTTACTACAGCTCTGCTTTTTCTAACTGTCAGGATTGTTCGACAGCAGCTGCAGAGGAGACAAACGACCAGGATGTTGTTCTGATAAAAGAGGAAACGCCAAAAGAGGAAGTGGAATCTGACCTCGCTACAACAGACGAGCTGCTTATCAGTGAGGATGGTGAGCAAGCCAGCAAAATGTATTTAATTCCAGGTGGAGGCACAGAGACACTGCTGGGATGTTAAACTAAATCAATAGATACACGTAAGTGCATTATTATTTAAGAGCAACAATCACAGATTTTCTTCTTTAAAAACAAAAACAACAGAAACAAAATCAGATCAGACCAACTGCAGTCCAGTCAATTTAAACTTTCAAAATAAGAGCGAGGGGGCTGGCCAGCAGTAAATGGATGTTTTTTTTTTTCCCTCTGATGAATGAAAAATAAAATGTAAAGAAAATTTTGATATTTTTTCATTTGTTTTTCAAGACTATTTATTTATTTACTTATTTTACCTACCTAGGATAAAATATATTTTATTTATCCTAAAGTTAGGAAATTCCTGTTTTACAGCTGAAAAAAAGACATAAGTAGTTTAAATAAATTCTAAATAAAAAAAAAATCAGAGAAAAAAATAAATACGTTAAATAAAATAGTTATAAATTTAAACGCGGGTATTAAGTAAGGGCCACAGACTGTATAAAACATGCAAAATGAGGCCAGTATGGAAGTGCCTTAAAGCTGCATTCTGTCTGAAGGCCACCAGGTGGCGATAGATGTGGTTGCAACAAGATTTCTGGTCCTATTGACGAAAACAGCTTTCTGACCTCTGACCTCTGTCAGCATCTTGTGCTCTCTGGTTTTGGGTCAGTCTGAATAAAAAAAATCGTTTGTTTTGAAAATTTTGGTCATGTTTAAAAATTATCTGCAACCTGTCAGCCACAAGTTGTTAGCCAATGAGCATGATTCCCTCGTCAGACCCGCCCCTCCTCATCACCTCTTGTTTTTTTTTGCAGTCAAGCTGGCGATGGCAGAAACCCTCATGGTTTAAACTGTCTGTGGTAAAAATATATAAGAAAGTATCATTTCAAAATAAAAGCAAAATGTGGTAGTGCACGTGCAGTAAAAACAGCTGTCTATATTTCTGTCACATTAAAAAAAAAAAATCACCTGATAAAAGAGGAAGAAGAGATTTCTGACCTGCTCCGTTTGAACTTCAGTTTTCCTCTGTGTGTCTGCAGGGACGGAGGTGCCAACGTCAGAGACAGAGGACAGCGAACAGGGCCCTTCTCGGTTGAGGATCTCAAACACAACCTGCGCCGACCTTCGGCCGTGGGACCAGAATAATAACGGAGTCTCAGAGCAACTCACGCATCATGAGTCCCGCAGCATGCCAGGATCCCCCTGCCCTGCAGGGGGCGTTGAAAGCTGCTCCTCGGACATCGTGTTTGACTTGGCGTCCGAGTCGGAAGACCGGGTTGCGTCTGCGGCTCACAGCAGGAAGTCGTTCCTGCTCGAGTCAGGAGGAAGCCCCGCCTCGCTGCCAGGGACCTCGGAGCTGAAGCGTGGCGTCTCCCTGATCAGTTCACTGCCCTTTGACTCTGAGCTGGATCTGTGCTCGTCATGGACCAATCAGGGCCTGCCAAGCATGGTGCCCGTCCCTCACCGGCCGTACCTGAAGCCGGACCAGCGTCCCACGCTCATGGACAAACCGTCTGACTTAAACGCCGGCGGTTTCCCTTTGGCTCTGGCGCTCGGTGGCTCCAGGCTGGACGCTCTAGAGCTCAACCGCTACAGCAGGGACCGCCGCTTCGTTTGCAGCTACTGCGGCAAGTGCTTCACGTCCTCTCGGAGTCTGGAGACGCACGTGCGCGTCCACACCGGCGAGCGGCCGTACAGCTGCGCTCAGTGCGGGAAGCGCTTCACGCAGTCGGGTCACCTTAAGACGCACCAGAGCGTGCACACCGGGGAGCGGCCATTCGCCTGCGAGCACTGCGGGAAGAGATTCGCCGGGAAGCAGAACCTGAGGATCCATCAGCAGAAGCACCATCAGGACGAGCAGGCGGTCGCGGCCTTTTAACCCGGCTACCGGAGAACTCGCTGCTGTTACTCAGTTCTAAGAAATTTGAATGGAAACTGATTTTATATCCACTGATCAGCCAAAACATTAAACACTCCTAACAGGCTTCCCTGAATAAATAACATCGTGCACGCTCTGATTACAGTGGATGTCCAGCTCGCAGCACATTTCTAGAGAAGAAGAAGAATTATTGTTGCCATCTCACCAGCCTGAAGCTGGGGGAACAACATGGGAGGAGCCAAGCAAAAGAGTAAAAACAAATGAGACACAGGAGAAACCCTGGGACTGTTCACCATGCATCAGTCACCGTCAAAATCTAACTTATCCACTTCATATCTGCTTAAAGTTCCACAAAACCAACCAAACACTGAGGACCACCCAAGTCAAAAGGCTCCACACCCCCCCACGCTGCGCCTGTGGCAGCACGAGCTGGTTCTAATGTTGTGGCTGATCGGTGAACAGACCTGATCAGTAGTTCTGACTGCTGTCGTCTTTCAGGCCTTACCTGTTTGTAACCATCTGCCTCTGTATTAAAGGACGGTACTCTGACCTGACCCGACCCTTCATTTCGTACAAACAAAAATGGCCCTGTTTCCAGGTCCCCTTTGATTGTTTTCAAGATCAAAAACTAAAGAAACTGACGTTTGGAAGGAGCATGTGAATATTCTTTGTTTGGCGTATATCTGGAAATAAAAGTGTGCGCTCTCAGATTGATGATTTTCTTTGTTTTGCTCGTGTTTCAGGTGCAAAATCTGAGGGAAGCAACAAAATTCATATTTTGGACGTGATTGTCATCTGTTATCGACTGTGTTTGTCAACACAGGTGGACATAAAAAAGGCCCATCAGAGAAAGAACCACAAAAATACAGTTACCGTTCAGTTCAGTCGATCGATTACGAATTCTCAGTCTGATCTCATAATTTAAGATAAGTTTAGAAAGTAAAATAATGTGTTAAAATTAGAAGATAACAATTAAATTTTCACGTGCTTTGAAGGGTCAGTGAGACTAGAAAAACTTATTATTTCCAGTTATAAAAATATGTTTAACATATAAATTATAATAAAATTAAAGACAAAGTGAGCACAGAAAAGTAGTTTAATTATAAGATGTCAAATTTATGCTAAAAGAATCTGAAATATGAGAAAAACTTTAAATGACAGATTCTGAGAACATTAACAATTTGAGAAAAATGTCAAAATCATGACAAGAAAAAAGTTCAATTTAACATTAAAAAGCTATGAAAACTACAATGTTGAAATTGAGAATCTAAAGATGATAAAATAATGAGAATTTTTTTTAAAGTGAAAACAGATAAAAATTCTGTTTTTAAAATTGAGATGTGAGTATTATGAAAAGGCATGATGAGATTAAAAAGTACATCAAAAGAGCGTAAAAACAATTATTATCATTTCAAAATTATAATGACAAAAAATAAAATAGATGAAAATGAGAAGTTGAAACTGAACAATGTCACCTTTAAAAACTCAAATAAAAGCAAAATGAAGCTAAACTTGAGAAGTGAAACACTAATATCCAAATAATGTTACAAATAAAATTACAAACATTTAATAAAAATATTCAAAAGTCAAAATTGAGATAAATGTAAGTAAAAGGTCAAAATCATTTTAATGTGATTTAATTTTGTCTTTGTTACTTTAGGAAGACTAAACGATCCTTGATTTACCTGCAGGTTAACACACCTGGAGTTCTGCTTTCTGAGGTGACACCTGGCAGCCAATCAGAGGACAGCATTTCCTCAGGCAACATTTTCTCTTTGTTGTGTGTTTGGAGTCTGAACCGTGCTCTCCATTCAAACTGACAGCTCCACAGCTCAGCCTGCAGTTTCTAATAAAAACAACCACAATCTGTCTTTAAATTATTCACACAGTGGAAATCTCACTGCCTCAAAGCAGTTCAGCAAAAATATCATTAGTTTTGAAAATTCTTCAAGGATCTGAACAGAAAACAGAAAATTCAGTTTGTTTATGTACTTGTTCGTGTATTTACAGAGTCCTACACCCATTCTCTTTATATTGCATTTACTTGGATCTTAATTGGCTTCTATTCTTTCTAATATTTACACAAGTGAAAAATCCCAAAATGATATACAATATAAATACATCTGTGTAGGTTCTCAGTCACTGAGGATAGGGTCATGTTAAATGGACTTGGAGTCGTGAGCTGTTGAGGTCACCTGAGGAAATGTGTCGTGTCCTGAGAGCCGATGTCCTAAGCGACCATTCCTGTTTAGTGATGGTCGATCACTGTGGACACTTGACCTCCTTCACTCCTCTCTCAAACTGCAAAATGTGAACACTGGCATCCGCCAAAGAGGGTCTTTCCTCCTTTAAATGCAGGTGTACAGCTGAATCATCAACCCCCCCACTCACATCTTGCCTCAGGTGACCTCAGCAGTTCCCATGATGGTAGGGTGGGCCCTCATCAGGTGAGCCACCCTGAGGTGAATCTTGAAGGGCAGAGAACCCACGAGGGGTTAAACACCTGGGAAACAGCCAGTTATTTTAGAACTGAAGACACCTCTTGGATGAAAAGCAAAGAGTCTTCATGAACATGTCTGAAGACTAAAATACAAAAGCACAATAAACTAAGGTAATTTAATAAAGTATAAGAAACAGAGGAATGGTACAATAAATAAATGAAAGATTATTCAAATCCAGCCCCTTCTATTTGATCTTATAGTTTTGGAGTTCATACATTTTTTTAGATTTTTACTTTTAATCTTTATATTTATAGTTAGCTATTCTATTTTTATCAGTTTGTGTCAGTGTCATTTTGCATTTTTATTATTTCAATTATTTTTTAAATAGTAAAGAATTTTATATCTATTTTTTAATGTTTTGATGCTGATTTTGACCAATTTACTATATGAAAATTTTTTGTAAAGTCTGTTATATATTTTCCTTTTCCTATCGACTTAGCTTTACATTATTACTATTTCTTATTATTGAACTAATAATATTACAATTAATTTTTTGTGTTATTTAATCTGCACTTTTCATTGTTACCATTATAGCCATTTTTTCCATATTTATTTAAACCTTTTCACTTGTATTATTTTAACTTTAGCGGATTTTTCTATTTTTACATTAAACTCTTGGCACAGTTTAATTACGCATGCTCTGTTCTGTTTTCTTGCCGTTAGCAGTCGGTACTGATGGTGTTAATCTAGTTCTGTGGATAACAACAGGCTCTTATTTTGAAGGCAGCGGTGTTGTTCCGGAAGTGAAGTGTTGCAGGAACCGTTCTGGCTCTTTTCTCTCGCCGACGTTTGGAGTTCCAAACAGGTTCCTCTCACGGCTATATTGCGCTCACCTTGCGGCTCCGTGTGGTCCGATTCCGGTTCGGGTTCCGTTGGTTCGTCGGAATGTCGGGTTTAAGCAGCAAAGCTCTCCAAGAGCAGCTCTCCGTCATCATGGCCGCGCTGACCAAAGCGGCGGTGGCGGAGATCTGCGAGGTGGTGGATGAAGGCTATGCGGTGCTTCAACTGGAGATCACCCGGAGCCACAAGGAGAACGAGGACCTGAAGAAGAAGCTACACCTCATCGAGTCCATCGTGGTCCGGGGGAGCAGCGGGGGAGGAGGAGGGGAGGCCGCGGAGGGACCGGAGGTCTCACCGGCGGCGGAGGCTACGCAGCAGCCGGGAACACAGCAGCAGCGGGAAGGTGACGGACGAGGAGCCGCTGCTGGAGCGGTGCGGGAGGAGGTGAGCACTCTGCCGGCCTGAATCAACCCAAAGCCCTAGAACAGGCAGACATCAGAGAGCAACAATAACAATGATACTAACCGCAGGTTAGAGCCGGAAGTGTAATACAGTCAGCTCACAAAACAGAATAAATGACATTTTATTTGTCTGAATGACAAAATTACCTAAGAAATGTCCAGAAAACTTTCTATTAGAAACAAATCACGTGAATGCAATCACAATAATATATATATTTGTTATAAACACGTGATTAATAAAATGAATTGAAATAATCTGCAATCAGTATTCATTCAAAATCGAAACAATTCAGATGATCGTTTAATTTATTGATATTGTGTACCAATACTTAAATATTTAACTAAATGTTTTATTTGTAATGTTTTATCTACTCTGACAATAAATGGAAGATATTTACAACATGTAGCCTTTTTAAATCGCCCAAAAGCTGAAAATTCTCTGAAATGAGAATAATTGATCAAATCTAATAGTTATTAATGACTGCAGTAATAATTAGAATAGTTTTGGAAATCATTTAACGTTAAAACTACTTAAAAAAAACCTTTCATTTATTTCACTTGAATTAAAACCAAAATGCATAAACCTCGAGTTCATCCTTACAGTTAATCAGTACTTAAAAATAATTGTTGTCCTCAGATTTAATCTCACTTTTAAAAACAGGTTTATGCCGTCAAATTTTCTTTTCCAAACAAAAGGAGAAAATGGTCTTATCTCTGCACATGCTCAGTGCAGCCTGATGTGTTTGTTTTGTCATCAGGCCTGAAGCTGTTTTTGTTTTAGAAACCTGAGGGCAGTTTGAGAGAGAATGTGATCTTTAACTGAAGATTTGAGATACTGAAGTTTAAATTAATCTCAAAGATAAGTCAGCCAATCAGGACTCCAGAAACATTTATTCTTCTTTGGTTTGTGTCTTCTATAAAAACATTATTTTAATCGTCTCTTTTTAATGTTGTTTTTTGTGTTTTGTGGCGTCTGTAGCTTCCAGAAGTGGTGCTGATCAAAGATGAAGACTCGGACAGTAACGATGCCTTTGAGGACGGTGAGTAAATGACTTGCAGCAAATCTTTTCTCTAATTTTGAAGTGTGTTTATTAACCATCATTAAGATCATTGTAAAATGACTTTCTGCAGAGCTGTAGCGTCAAAGTTATTTACATCATTTTATTCCAGAATAATAAAAATTCTGCTGCACTCGAACCTGAACGCACCACAGGGAACAAACACTAACTATTAGTAAAGAGACACATCAATGGATTACCAACTATTTCAGATCTAAACTGTAGGAAACACAGTATCCTCTCTCTGATAAACTCTGACTGATTCTCATTCTGAGCTCTCGCCGCCTTCCTCTTCATCACGATGCACTGTAAATAAAAGCTGAGTGTAGCCGTCATGGCTTCAGGTCTCTACAATGCTGTATTAGGGAAAGGAAAAAAGAATTAAAGAGTAACAGGAGCTAAAACTCTGGAGAGTTTTGGCCCTGACTTCTCTTCTTCTTTCCTTTAAATTTGCTCCCTTGTTTTTTTCCCTCATGAATTTGCTGTATTGTCATTGTTAATTTTTCCTCTTTAATTTTTCTGTATTTCCTTCCTAAGTTAGGGCACGAGTGATTTCTTAACTTTGTAAAACTAAAAACTAAAAATGTCATTCTCAGGGAGGAAAATCATTAAATCATAAAATTATCAACAGCTGATATTAATCTAATGTGTCCTGATGCTGAGCCCTAACATTTTCCCAGCATTGAATCTTATCATGAAAACTCTGAAAGTTTAATGAGATTCTTTTTTCCTTTATGTAATTTCTTAGGTACTAAGTTAACAGCTGATGGGGTGGCGGCTGCAGCCAGAGAGGGCATCACATCGACTCCCATCGGCCGGCGCACAAAGAGGCGCTGGCGTGAAAGCATGGAGCCCGAGAAAAGGTCACCTTCTGAGCAGCTGGCACAGAAAACATCCGACCTGACGGTGGGGACGCAGAAGACCGTGTCCGTCTACACTCTGGACTCTCCCGATCATGAGCCGGGGGGCTCCGAGCAGCTTGACGATGAGGTCGAGATGGAACCCGGCGAGTCTGCTGGGTCGTACTCGTCACAGATGGACCCGGACATTCACCTGGTTCAGGAGTGCTCGCTGGTTGCTCCGAGCACCAACAGGCCGGTTTATTTCAGCAGCGGCGCTCTGATCGAGTCTCCGTCAAACAGAGGAGACCTCGATCTGACCGTTGACCCAGGGTGGCCCAAACAGTCAAAGGGTCAGGTGACTTTTACTGCGTTTCACCAAGACGGAAACACGGACGGCGACGCCTTTGGACTGAAGCTGCTCAGCGTCTCAGGCTCGACCCCCACAGACTGCCAGCTGTCCGAAGCCAGCAGCTCTGCCTTCGAGTACGAAGACGGCGGTGACGTCATGAACTTTGCCCTCTACAGGGACCAGGCAGGGCGGTCGCAGCTCTGTAACGGGCAGCCGAACACGGGAGGCCGAGGGAAGCGCTTCGTGTGCTCCCTCTGCAACAAGACGTACGCCACGTCGCAGAACCTGGAGGTCCACATGCGCATCCACACGGGCGAAAGGCCGTTCAGCTGCGAGCAGTGCGGCAAGAAGTTCACCCAGTCAGCTCACCTGAAGTCGCACCTGAGCGTTCATACAGGCGAGCGGCCGTACGCGTGCACGCTCTGCTCCCGGAGCTTCATCGTCAAATACAGCCTCAAGTTGCACATGAAGAAGTGTCACCCAAACGTCCAGAGCGACCCCTAAATGCTCAAATGCTGGTTTTTATGAATGTTTAAACATTTTTTTATTTTGTGCTGAAACTGCATCCATCAGATAATATGACTATTTTTTATAACTTAAATTATTACTTAAATTTATCATCTTATATTCTGTCACTCTAAAATCTCAAAACATAAGAGCTCAAATCTGTCCAGGTTAGTTTATCTAACGTGCTTTACGTGTCCGTGTCACTCTGTGATTGGCCCAAATGTAGTTCAGCTACTGAATCTGATGCATCTTGTCTCTAAAAACTGCCTGTAAAAACCGGTTAAGATATTTTTTATATCAGCCCTGTTGTCTTTATTTCGAGGGACGTCTCTTGTGCATAAGAAAAAGCCTGGCAGTCGCTACAAACACGAATTGGCCGTGATGGTACTTGGACTGTAGGTACAGTGGGATGCAAAAGTTTGGGCACCCCTGATAATTTTCAATATTTTCCTTTATAAATCATTGGTTGTTTGCATCACCAATTTCATTTAAATATATCATATAGTAGATGAACACAATGATATTTGAGAAGTGAAATGAAGTTTATAGGATTTACAGAAAGTCTGCAATAGTTACTTAAACTAAATGAGGCAGGTGCATAAATTTGGGCACCCCAACAGAAAAATGACATCAATATTTAGTAGATCCTCCTTTTGCAGAAATAACAGCCTCTAAACGCTTCCTGTAGCTTCCAATGAGAGTCTGGATTGTGGTTGAAGGTATTTTGGACCATTCCTCTTTACAAAACATCTCTAGTTCATTCAGGTTTGATGGCTTCCGAGCATGGACAGCTCTCTTTAACTCACACCACAGGTTTTCAATAATATTCAGGTCTGGGGACTGAGATGGCCATTCCAGAACGTTGTACTTGTTCCTCTGCATGAATGCCTTAGTGGATTTTGAGCAGTGTTTCGGGTCGTTGTCTTGTTGAAAGATCCAGCCCCGGCGCAGCTTCAGCTTTGTCACTGATTCCTGGACATTGGTCTCCAGAATCTGCTGATACTGAGTGGAATCCATGTGTCCCTCAACTTTGACAAGATTCCCAGTCCCTGCACTGGCCACACAGCCCCACAGCATGATGGAACCACCACCATATTTTACTGTAGGTAGCAGGTGTTTTTCTTGGAATGCTGTGTTCTTTTTCCTCCATGCATAACGCCCCTTGTTATGCCCAAATAACTC
>VUQG01045254.1:28545-79577 GCA_015106755.1 Etia nguti | reverse complement strand
CTCAGGAGCCTGTTCAAGGACGAAGCAACGTGTAGGTTTTGAGTTGTGGTATACTTCAGTAAACACACACACGCACACACACACACACACACACACGCACACACACGCACACACACACACACACACACACACACACACACACACACACACACACACACACACACACACACACACACACACACACACACCCTACTAAAAACAATCACCTATCTCAGCAGCATAGGCAGAGATGATAAATAGTCACTGTGGCTTTGCCAGACACAAGGGTTGGTTGAAATATCAGAACTTTAAGCCACAGGCATGAATCATGCAATATCAATGGCCCTGGCCATGTTTCATCTGTCTAAAAGTACAGGGATTGCTTAATGGCTCTGCAAGACGCCTGAGGTTAGACACACACAAAAAAAACACAATATGAAGATTGAAGCAAAGCAGACAGAGAGAGAGTGAGGCAGAGAGAGTTTCTAAAGTTTGTATCGTCACAGCTGAACTTTAAAAAGTTGCAGGTTATGTCTACTTTAAGTCTAAGAAATGTGACTGCAAAAACAGAGAACCCCCCCAAAAAATATCATAAAATATTCAACTAGTGCACCAGACTAAAGCTGAGAGTGGCCGGGCATTATAAATCCTTGCTAAGTGTTTTTTTTTTTCCAATGAGCTAATTTTTTGTCTTCCTGATGAAAACTAATTGAATACTGAAATCAGAAACAGACAGAAGGCTGATTAGTGATCAGCCTGATCTCCTAAGCAACTCCTCACACGCCCAGTAAAGATTCAACCCTAACAAGTGTCCAACAGGCATGCTACTTAAAATAACATCCCAGGCGAATTTCCCAGCAGTGACAACTATTACATCCTTTTGCATAACAGCTTCATGATTACCCAAGTGGACGAATACAAAAAAGGCAACATATCCAAATGTAGGTCTGCTGAGATAATTTCCATTTCATCCCATCTCTATGGAAACCAGGGACCAAAATAAAGTGGAAAAACTGCTGCCAGTGCTGAGTGGGGTTTTTTTTCATGTTACAGGAAATAGTAGTTGTTTTGAAAATGCTGCATTTACTTCAGAAGTTTGCTTCGTTTCACCACATCTGTTTTTACATGTGTACATCTGGTCATTAGTAGCTGTGAAAAAGTTTGATATACATCAAACATTTTCACAGTTTCACTATCACTTAGTAAGTAGCTGGCGAGTGTTCGCAGACACCCAGTGAGACTGAAGCAACCTGCTGGCAACCAAAAGCAACCGCAAGAAAGTTTTCAGTGCAGCAATATACTTGTTTCTACACTGTAGCAACTGCCAGCAACCTCCAGCAACCACTCACCAACTAATTGTGGAATAACATAGTCTTCTCTTGTGACCAGTGTTTACCAGGGAGTCACTGACTAGTCTCTAGGTCTCAGTTTCTCTAGGCCTTAGCAATCCTTCTACCAGCAAACTCCAATAACTACTCTCAACTGATTGGGGTTGGCAGGTGTTTGCCGACCAGTCTCTAGGCTCGTGTGATTGGGGCCTTAATGGCCTGGGGCTGAGTCACACCCAGTCCACTGAGATGAGGACACAGCCTCCAGTACATGGGTCAACCAATAGGGCACCCCAAATATTTTGTGCAAAGCTGTGATCTGATAATGGTGCTTAAATTTAAGAGATCACAAATCTAATAACCTGTTTTTCAGATTTGACATTTCAGAGTTTTTTTAGTGATGTGATAGAAGAAAAGAAAGAGGATAATTAAAACCACTGCAGAATCCTTCTGGTGACACTGGGTGAAAAAAAAAAAACTATTGCAAGGCCACAAGACCACAATTATTGCATGATCACATGATGAATAGCCTGTGGCCATGAGTTAGTAATGCATAGAAATTACATAATTAATTCTTAGTCTGTTCACAGAATATAGAATACAAGGGTAAGCTCAACAGGGTTTTTTATCACTTAAAGACAGCAGCGATTTCATTTAACTGTATTTTATTTTAATTTTTGAAAATTGATTAGAAGAGTATTCTGGAGAACTTAAGATTTCATCTTATCACATGCTATGGTAGCCTCTACTGGGTGTTGTAGTTTTAAAAAAAATCTATGCTGTGTAATTAGAGGTTTCAGAGGGTGGTCTTCAAGCAGTTTAGTAAAGAGAAAAGTCATATAATGCAAATAACTGCAAAGGATCCACAGTGCATTAGTACTCGCTGTTAAAACAAACAAACAAAAATGTCTTTGGAAACAAAGCATCGATCATTTAAATTTAGAAATCAAAGCACTTACACTAATCAATTAACATCATCAGGAGTCGTTGCACAGAAGCATATGGACAGCAACTTCCTATGGAAATGCTTTTATTCTGAAGTGCAAGAAAGTAACCTATTTGGTGTTTTCTCGCTAGCTCTAGTGATGTTCTGAACTGCTAGACACCAGAAGCCCTGCACCGTGAAGCAGGATTTGGGGTCATGCAGGTAACTTCTGGGTTAACGCTGCTTTATACACGAAAGCAGGTTATTCTTTATTAGTGTACATCACTAAGTAATTTATGCTGGAAACCTACTTATTTTCCTACTAGAGCAGATTACGCTACCTTTGTGCACAGAGTGCAAGTCTCTGAAGTTTTTTAATAGCATCTAAAGTTTTACTCTGTCTCTAATAATGATCAGTAAGATGTATGGATTATTACGTGTAATTTTAGTCCTGTTGAATATTTATTTTATTTAGCATAACAATGATTTACAATTTTAAGCACCTATTTGTACATGGTCTAAATTTACACTCACACAGCTGCAATGCCTGTGTTGTTCTCAGTCTATATTAGATGCTTTAATATTATAGTTTCTTACTTTATAAAATCAGTTGCTCTGCTCTAGATCCTGCTAACTGAAGCCCTTGCATGCTTTTAGCTAGATTGATAAGCCTTGGGTTAACTTTTGGACTACATCATGACCATGAGTTATTAATTTTTTGGCATTAATATTCTTTTACACCAGCTGTATGTCACCACATGGGATGTAAATTAATCTTTATCTAGGATTCATGAGTTGCTATGCAACATTATATGCCAACACATCAAGTAGTTGTGCATATATGTCATTGAAAGTGATGGAGCATTGTGTGAACATTCACACATCACAGCGCATTTTAAAATAAACTGAGTTAATCCAGTACTTTTTTGAACCATTTCGAAAAAAGCAGAATGTCATAGTCATTGTGCTACTGCCCAAAAGTTTATGAACCTGCTATATTTGTACCATTAGTTACTCAGGCTCATGAAAGTTAATAGTATGATGTACTATTAACTTCCATCCAGTCAACTCCCAATATGAAAAAAGTAAAGACATCATCTGAAACTCAAATGTGTTATGCTTTTTTGGACTTTTTTCCCCCCTTTGGTCACAACATTTTCTCTAGGATAGCATGCTTAGAATACAACTCAGTCAGCAAAAACATTTAGGGAAAAAAACAATACAATTCTATGTGTCAAATTATTTATGTAGTTCTATCTCTGCCTCTTTGGTATACTTTAAAAAGATAAGACAAATTACTTTTGACTGACGGTAAATGCTGCTGTTGGTGTATCGAATGGCTCTGAAAGTGAAAGACAGCAAGAGAAAGAGTGGGAGACAGACAAGAAGGGTGGAGGGCAGACTCAAAGATGGATAACTCAGACAAATAGTGTGACCCCGAGATGCAAGTAGGGAGCAAAGCTATGTGTGGATATGTGCACAATGCATGTTGAAGATCAGAGCACAGATGACAAAAAACTGAATAGTATCTATGTTTGGTAAAAGTTAGCGCCTTTTTTGTCTCAAACTCTTATATCATTGTAAAGCTTTTAGTGCCATACAGTATGTCTGCAAATTCACACTGGTTTATCTCTGACAACCAGAAACTTAAAATCCACTGTAATCATAGACATTCACAGGATTTTCTAACTGTAAGATGAATATTTTCTCAACATCTGCTAAACACCATTAAGGCCCATTAGCGCCTAATAAAACAGCCTGTTTGAATTGGTTCCGTTTCATCTGACACATGTTGAAATATATAAATTATAAAGTCTGCATTTTGGCTCAGGATTATAGCCTTAATTAAGTTGAATCTTTTGAGCTTGTTAGATGATACGATGCTGCCTTCACTTTAATCAAACTGCTTCAGGTTAAACTATCTAAGAAGATGCTTTGATGCCAAAACACAGAGACAGACTCAAAGTAAATCACTTTTGAGCCATCTTAAGTCTGTACCATCTGTCACAACTGTTATACGCACAAAACTGAGCGGACTGCAAATTAAACTGTAATTTAAATGCAATAATGACAGTGTTAGCATCAGTTAACATATGTTAGCTCAACAGCTTGTTGAAATTAGCTTATTTTACTACTTGCAATAGAGTTAGTAGACTCATATTGGTATTTACTCTTCTTTTAGCTCAGTTCTTCTTTTGTGATTATCCCCTTTCACATTAATCCTTATTCATCTGACCCACTGTTAACATCGGAATATTTAAAAGTGCAGCTTTAAGCAATGAATGGGTTCAATGCAAGTAACTGGCGACAACATAAATGACTTTCAGTTTGTGGAATTATGACAATAGCTGAATTTTTTTTCATTTAAAGCATGCCTCCCTTAACTTTAATAGTTTATTCAATTCAATTTTATTTATATAGCGCCAAATCACAACAACAGTCGCCTCAAGGCGCTTTAAAGTATAGGAGAAGGTTGAGGAATAGGGAAGGATGGGAACTGATGGATTTACCAGCTTCAATAGAGTTCTAACTGACATGAGGTGAATAAAAAGTTCCATATCTCAATTTTAGAATGAGCTATGCCTTAAATTATTTGGCATACTCACCCTGCTGTGTGCAATGAAAAAAAGTAGCTACTGACACCATCACCAGCCAGGAAACAATACAGCATAATGATGAGAGTACCTGTCAAACAAGGTCTTGGCTTTTAACGAGTCCAGAGGAGGAACACAGTGAATCTGCAACCCACCTTTCTCATAGTCAGATATGCTGTCTTTGAGCAAGCAGCTGAGCTGGTGGCCATTGAGATGCAGGAAGCGCAGCTGGTCTCGCAGTGAGGTTTCCTCCAAGACACTCTGGATCACGCGGCCAACACTGTTCTGGGATATGGGCAGGCCAAGGCCTAGGGCCAGGGTTGGAGTCAGGTCAACCTGCTCCACCACTCCTGGTTTCTCCATTCCCGCTGAGAAGACAGGGCAAAAGAGTAAAGAGTCTGCAACCACTTGCAGTCAGTTGCTGTGTTGGTCAGTTGGTGCGTAAAGACAGCAATAAAATTCTGGTAAGACAGTCTGCTATTAATTTCTGATTGAATGAGGTCAAGTTGGCAATTACATGGACCAAAATTACATTCACCAATAATAACTTTGGTTACTAGTCGATAGTCACAGCTGTCTGAGGTTTTAGATTTGTGTCTGCAAATACTTGCCAACTACTAGATAAGTGGATAACACAAACTGAAACTGAAGGTTTGTCTTCAAAGTAAAGGCAAAAATGTGTCAAAACGGACAACTTTGACTGTTTGTGGCTCACTATAAACAGAAGCCTAAATCAGAAACAAAAAAATGAACAAATGAAAAGAAAAAATATCATTATTATATGATTTGTGGTTGTCATTTCTTGAAGCTTGTCAGACACTTTTAAGTTGATACTTGGCTTCCTATCCAGAGCCTTCAAGTGTACCAACTGTCATGGTCCCCGTGCTTCGCTGGCTGACTCTGTGTTAGGTTACATGTTTTGTTTTTGCTCTCTCTCTCTCTTTCTCTCACTCTCCTCTGCCGGGGCGGTGCTCATTACGGGCTCCCGCCCCTGGCCCACGCACCTGTGCTCACCGTCACACCTGCGGCTGATTCCAGCGGATTGAAGCACTATTTAAGATGGCGGACCTGTATTATTCTTTGCTGGATCGTTGTAACTGGACTTTTCTGTGTGTGTGTGTGTGTGTGTGTGTGTGTGTGTGTGTGTGTGTGTGTGTGTGTGTGTGTGAAGAAACTGCTGAGGAGAGGAGCTTGTGTTGGACTAATTCCCTTTTTCCCCTGGACCCTGGAGCCTCGGACCCTTTTCCCCTGCCACACTGTGTATATATTGTCACCTGGTGTTTCCACTGTAAATAAACGCACTGTCTTCTTTGCCAAGGATTTCTGGTCTGCGCCTGAGTCTGTTTCAAACCTTGTGACACAAACAGAGAGTGGGAGTACTTTCCCAGACTGTCATTGGAGTGAAGTTTTCAGGTTACAACTAAACTGGTGTGTGATATATTCAAAAATGAACAACGCAAATCACATGTGTGGGGAAATGGGAGAGCCACATACTGAAGCATGAGACAAACCCCACGGCTATGATCTAATTTTGTAATTGGACACAATGAAATAAGCCTGGGAATTATCCATTTCATATTAAAAGGAGACGGATTTGCAACAAGACACGGGCTTTACTGTATTAAGCTCATAGCTATTTGTGATAATGCCACAAAGCTATCAAGGATATCGGCCTTGTTTAAATCTGCTAGTTAGCGATAAATGTCTAAAAAAAAAAAAAAAAGTAATGCCAGTTATGGTTTTAACTGGTGCAAGTACACTAATGAGCAAAGTTGATAGTCTTCTTTTTAAAGGAGAGTACTTTTCAAACTCGCTGGAAAAAATTAATTCATCTTATCAAATGTTAATCCCACATTAACTGTGTCTAAAACCTTTTACTGTCTGGGTCTAAAAGCTTTTACTTACTGACAAGCAGTAAGTAAAAGCCTATACAGTTACGTCCAATGAAACCTCTTTAAAACAGTACCTGCTTGGTTTGTGCTGTAATTTCTGACTTACACAGAAAGGAGCAATTCACATTTCCACAGAATAGATGTGTCATAACTCAGTTAAAGGTTACAGAGGCTGAACGCTGATTCATAATTGAGAAAACTGCAGCTGGTAGAAATTCAATGTGCAATCCAATATCTACCTTGCTAATGTAAAATACAGCCATAACCATTCATACATTTCTGAAATGGTACAGTAAGGGATCATTCAGAACCTCAGAGGTCACAGTTTGAGCACCAGCACGTCAAACCAAAACCAATGTGTGTGTTGGCCACCTCCTTTCATTTATGACCACAAAGGTTGTGGATATTAAAAAAAAATCCAGGTCAAAGAATGTATATAAAAGACGAAGAACACCATGACACCATCCTAGCTTGTTGAAACAGGATGTGAGGAGCAAGAGGTGGATTAAATCTGAATAAGAAAATAATGGACACTGCACTTTCACAGGGTTAGACACAAAGTAGGTCCGCAATAAACAATAACCTGCTTTGTGCCCCTTTATGACTCTAAAGCTGCGTCCATGCTGGAAGCAATTCACAGTGACGAGGTAAAAAGTCAACACTCAGTGACTTCAAGTGACTATGAGGTTAAAAAACCCTTCTGACACCAAGTGGGTGGATCCCAAGATAAATCTGATTCAATTTTGAGGGGAGTGATTGAAGCAACTACCAATAAGAGCACAGGGTATTGCTGACTGATATATAACCTGGTAGTAAATACATTAAAGGTTTAGGCAACCAGAGTCTGTAATGCCGGCTTCACAGCGGTGGGCGACAATCCAATTGCTCCCTGTGGTGGTTGCAGCCTAATGGGACCACAATTTACAAGATGAACATCATATTGTAGTTAGTAAAATTTGTAACTAGTGACTGAGACCTTAACATTATTAGTAAAATAATTATTGAAGTCATAAAACAAGAGAGTCTAGGGTAATTTCCCCATTGAATTCAATTTAATTTGACCCCTTTTAGAAACCAGTGTAGTCCCCCCCCAGCGACATTAGAAAGAATGCAGATCTAAAGCAATTCAGCTTTAGTTTCACTTTTCAGCTGGCTTTTTAATACAACACACACAGAAGATGACTGCATTGTCTCTTAAGGATACTATTGTTCTTATTTTTTGTCCATCGGTGCGTCACAACATCGTTGCTTCAGTTACTGATGTGTTTGCACCATTGTTGTTTTGCGTTTTGAAGTGGGAGAGTTACCTACTTATGTATTCTCTGTGTACGATATATTCAGAGATATGCTGTTAGGCCCAAAAGTTTTACATAATTATTGTAATTGTTCCTCTGTGCACCACCACAGTGGGTTTTAAATCAAACAATCAAGAAGTTGACTTAAGTCCACACTTAAGTCAACTTCTTGAATTACAGCCATATGTATACAAAGGACGCTCTTTTCATTTTAAAGTAATTGGAAAAGACATCAAATTAATTGCCAGGAGAGGCCTGTTCACTCATCATTTCATCCCAGATAAGCAGAGAAAAGACCTGAAGTTGATTCCAAGTGTTGAACTTGGATTTGGTAGTTGTTTCCTGAGGCTCTCAATAGGAGGCTTACAGAGAGCGAAGGAGGCCAAAGGAGACAAAAAATGAAGGCAGAGGTCCACAAAAAAGTAGCTGTAGTAAAAGCCTACCAGAGCATCTCAAGGGAGGAGACACAGCATTTGGTTCATGGGTTCCAGACACAAACGGTCACTGACTGCAAAGGATTTTCATTAAAGTATGAAATACAGTCCCTATATTTAAAAGTATGTTAGTTTGTCCAATCACATTTGAGCATCTGAAAATGGGGGACGGTGAATGAAATGTTCGTAATTGCTACAAATTCCATGTAAAACGGTTGTTAAACTCCTTGAATTAAAGATGGAGGCCTGCCCTTCAATCACATTTTTATTGTTTGATTTAAAATCCACTATGATGGTACATGGTGCTACAACATTACAAAAAAGGTCTCATTGTCCACATACTTTTGGACCTAACTGTATGAAATATGAAATGTATGAAATAATCTGCTAAAATAATACATTATTAATTATGTGTTATTTCAACAGAAAAAAGTCCAAGTGTCTTCATGATAATCTATGAAAACATTTTTCTTGCACATTTCTTTGGATAAGATGGTTCCTTTGCTGAAACTCCTCTCATAATACACTATCTGCAATGCAGGCTTCAAGTTTCCACACCACACTTTTTTTTAAGTTGTCAGACCAGTTTCCTATAAAGTCACAAATTCACCTAGATTTCATTTGAGCAAACAGAAACTTTCCACTGTCAGGAGAATTTAATAAAACTGTGTCAAAATCCAAGATAAGTACAAATGACCAAAATACATTTTCTAAGCAAAAAACGAGGAGGACGATTACAGAGGTAAACAATAACTGTAAGATTTCTGATGCCCACAGTGTCTTATTAACGTAGCTTCACCCCATGTGGTCCTCCAAGTAACATCAATTAAATGTGCTGTCAATCTGTGGTAAGAGGGTTATTTTCTCAATGATGCATTCAGATTAAAAGGTGAAGCTCAGGTAGTGAGCTGGCACTGAAGTCTGATCCACCGCAGCATGTTCTAATGAAAACAACAGACAGATGAGCTCTCTACTAATGACCTATCATTCTCACAACGTTCAAAATAAAGTTCTGCTAATGAAGGCCACTGATTGCACTAACTGATGCATTAAAATAGAACACACTTGCATCAATATATTTATAGCTAAAGTGGTATGAGTAACAAGTCTGTGCCTTACAGAAAGAAAAAAAAGAATCAAGGTACAGAACTTTAAATAGACTTCAGTGTCCTCAATTTAGTTCAGTGATTCAAAAAAATAAATAATAACATAAAAATGTCCCTACATCAAGGAACTATAAGGTTTCATTATTGCTAGTAATCCATCCATCCATCCATCCATCCATCCATCCAGAGAAGGACTGCTCAGTTATCAACTACAGCTAACATTATTGGTTAATGAGGGGATTCTATGAACTATACGGGTGAAACACAGACACACATATCTGCTGATAGGTTCCAGGTAAAAGGCTACTTGAATAAAAATACTAAAATGTCACTCACCAAAACTGAAATCCAAACGTCTTGGATGGGTGGCATCACACCACTTCCACACTGGCTTCATTGTTCGGCCCTGAAGGCTGCTGCTTAGTTTGACTACCGTCAATCAAATTGTCTCAATAGGACACAGACACTCTACAAACACTGACAGTAAAAGACCTCATGATATTTTTTTGATCGTGCTCATTTAAACTTACATATTCAATGTTTCAGACCGCCCTGTTTAGTTTTTCTTTTATGTTCGTTTTATGTTCGTTTAAAACTTTAAGGTACAATATTTTCCACTCTGTGTTTGGCATAGAGATCACCGGTTTATGAATGAACTTGAATGAATGAATTCATTCAAAAAAAGAGTGTATTTCATTGAAGAAAACACATAATTTGAGATGTACTTCTTCAACTTTGTGGCTGTTACATGTTTAATATTTAAACCAAAAACCTCTGGTGGTTAAGAAAAAAGTCAATCAAGCTGTGAGCCCAGCAGGAGGCATAAAGTACAAACAAAACCACACACGCTGTAGCAACTCAACTTAACTGTTAATGATTAATTAAGGTGAATGGTTCACATATAAAAAAATAAAAATAAAAAGTAAGTGCCAAGACGGTTTCAAAAATAGACTTGGCTGAGAAAGAAGCAATTATCACAACCGTACTTTCGCACTTAAACACATTCATCACTGCAAAATAAAGTTCTGCTCATAAGCCTCTGTGTGCAATGACACTGTTCCTCACACTAATGAAACGTTAGGTGTGAGAACTCAAGAAAGGCTGTAGCAGCTGGCAGAAACATTACAAAAATCACACAAGCTCTTCAAGTTAATGGCAAGTCTGCTACCACCTGCATCCTTTAAACGTCACCTATTCTGATCACTTCCAGATCCATATTTTTCATTCTTGGACACTAGCAGATTTGATTTGATTCACATTTAATATATTCATAACAGCCTGCAACTTCCCAAAATTGACATCATTTACTCCGTCCATTACCCTTCTAACGTCAAAATCCCAGATTCCTGGCTGCTGCTACTGTTGAAGTTTTAAACCAGCTCACTGTGGAGAACCTGTTGTTAATTTCATGAACATCAAACCAGTTGAAATTGATTACCAACCCGCTCTGCTACTTAACTGACCAGATCAATATCACAGAAGTTTAACTGACTTGATGCTATGCTCTGATTAAAAAAACATATCCCTTTAATTTTCTGAGCAGTTTACTATTATTATATTATTATAGTACATTATTTGCTAAAATGACAATACTTAGAGACACATGTGCACTCCTTTGCAAGTTCCTTTCTTTTTTGGTGCTTTAGCAAGGCATAATGCAAGTTTGCACCAAGGTAATGCACCATTGTTGGGTTGTTCACAGTTCATCTGGATTCTTATTCCAATTCTCTCCAGTCTAAGATATGAAGCACTGAGTAATGCATCCATTGTGTGGAATAAGTCATTTTAGCTCCTGTTACCATCCCTTTAAGCCAACTTTCTTATGATTGGCTGCCCTTTGTAAAGAGAAGGCCTGAGCTTCCGTGGCCATAGGATACCCACTACAAGGTATTTTACAGAACCAAGAATAGAAAAAAAACATGTAAACTGAGCATTTAGTACAGTCTGAAGTATTTGGCTTACAGGGATTACTTGAACATGTCCTGGGCCATATTTAATATGAAGATCCACTATATACACACAGTCACAGGTGTTTTAAGTAACTCTGAATGTAGCGTTGTTCTTGGTGCCAGACGGGCTGGTCTGAAACTGGTCAGAAACTGCTGATCTGCAGGGATTTTGCCGCACTGCTATCTCTAGGGTTTATAGAGCAGGTACAAAAAATACAAAGAGAAAATGTCCAGTGAGCAGCAGTTCTCTGGGTAAATATGCCTTGTTGAAGCCAGAGGTCTGAGGAGAATGGCCATGCTGCTTCAAGCTGATAGGAAGAGAACAGCAACTCAAATATGCACTAGTTACAGCCAAGGTATGCAGGGTAGCATCTCTAAACAAACAACATTTTAAGCCTTGCCTTCCAAATGCAGAAGCAGCAGAAGACCACATCTATCAGCTAAGAAAAGGAAAGTGAGGCTACAATTTGCTTAGGACCATCAAAACTGGGCAACAGAAGATTGAAGTAACGTTGCCTGGTCAGAATCTCAATCTCTCCTATGACATTCAGATGGTAGAGCAAACAACATGAAAGCATGGATCCATCCTGCCTTGTTTCAATGCTGCTGCTGGTGTACTGGTATTGAGGATATTTTCTTGGCACACTTTGGGCCGCTTCGTACCAACTGAGCATCGTTTAAACACCACAGTCTACCTGACTGTTGTTGCCGACCGGATAACGTGACATGTCTCAAACTTCAAATCATCTCAGACTGTTTTTTTGACTATGACAATGAGTTCACTCCAAAGTCACCACATCTAAAATCCAACAAAACACTGCTGGGATGTGGTGGAACAGGAGATCTGGATTATGGATGTGCAGCTGACAGATGTGCAGCAGCAGCATGCCAATATGAACCAAAATAAGGCAGTTCTGAAAGCAAAATGACGTCCAAACTGGTACTATTGAGTTAGACCTAAAAAGCGACATGACATGTCATGTACATGACAGAAAATAAGGAAACATTAAACTTAAGCATTAAACACTAGAACACTTACCTTTTCTTTTGAAGGCTGGACTTACGAGAACCAAAGGTGTACTGACTTCTGGCTCCGAAGAGCCTCCATGGCTGCCGGTCTCCGACATGCCGTGGTCTCCACACAACACCAGCAGGTAAGGCAAGGATCCCTCGACTTCCTGAGAGAAGCAAACCTGAAGGTTAATGGCACTCCACTGTACATGGAAGGCAAACTTTAAAGCTCTGAGATGGAATTTATTCAAGCCTGGAGCTAAATGTGTCTTGTGTCAGCTAACAAAATAAAAACGATACATCAAGTTTGGAAAACAACAATTCCTTAAAATGATGGCTGCTGGGCTAATGGATTACTTCTTCAGATATCTTTTCATTTTATTACGATGGCGACATTTGACAGCAGCATAAAAGGAAGGTATTAAATAATTACTTGTAAAAAAGAAAGTCGTAGCAAACATTGAGGCCGTTTCATACCATCTTCAAAAAAAATGAAAGAAAACAAATAAACACAGAGGGTGAATCGTAAGTCGAGGATGACAGACTTTGATCAAGGTTGGTTTCTTCCTTAAGTAATTCCCTTTCAACTAGACTCACAAGAGTCTTCCATTGACAATGAATTGAACAGGGAAAGCCTTATGAGTCATAGCAGTGGGGGCTGGTTTAAAGGCACGACTGCAGATGTTAACAAAACAAAAGCCAGATCCTACCACATATTACCAAAAGACACTTCAGTTCTAATGTTGTATCACACACACACACAAAAAATATCAAAGGCCATCATTTATTATTTAAGAGTGAAAATTGTAATCCATTAAGCATGACACAACCTGAAAGACAGACAAAGTAATCATTAATGAGGTAGCTGGGATAAACCCTGCCAAGACGAGTTGGATAACACAAGTATCCGAGCAGAGGAGCAGAAAATGCTAGTGTTTTTGTAGATGGAGCTATTGAACGAGAGAGTTCAAACTTTCTGATACTCTCAGACTGTTACATAAAAACATGAAGAATGGTCTGAGCCGAGGCTGCAGGTGGAAGGCCTGCGCTGAACTGTGCCTTTGCGCTTTGCTGAACAATTATATTAGTTACTCAGCACAGCAGCAGCAAAAGACTATCCTCTGCCCCAGATTTTACCTCTTGGATGCTTGTTATAGGATGGCACTGGACACAAGGGACGATGGGGGAAAAAAAAGAAAAGAAACTAAAAACCACCTAGCCACACGCTGAGTGAGCCTCTTTTCTGTTTAAGATAAGTCAGAGTTTTCTCCTGGATGAAAGCACGACGCGGACCTCTTCTGGGAGACGTTTTTTCACACTTTATAACAAACCTTTTTTAAGCCAATACACAGTCCTGAATCAGACACTTGCTCGTGTTCTCCATGAGCAAGCCAGGGAGAAAAAAAAAAGTTTCACTTTACTCTGAAATCATGTTTTTTGATCTGGTAAATCAGTGATTCTCAGCCCAGGGGTATTTTAGCTGTTAGGAGGTGGGTGGAAAGCTCAACTAAATAACTCATAGAAGAAAAAAGAAATTGTACTTTGATTCCACATTATTTGATTCCATTCCATAACATTGATTACATATATCTTTAAATGATGATGATGCATGAGCTGTTTATTTGCTTCTCCATACTTTTCTCTTCCCATAGTTCTGGTAAACTCTTGGTTTTTTCCAGAACTGTGCAGACTCTTTCAGATGTTTTCTCATAAATCCTTCTTGTTCTTGGGTGTAACCGGTGGATTTTATCTTGTTTCTCTTGACTAGACTCTGACAATGATACAACTACCTCCTCAAGAGTGTTTCTCACTTGGCTAGATGTTGTGGAGGTCAAACATAGGAAGTGAAGATCTCTGTGATGCCAAAATGAGGTATTATGTCTCATCTGGTCATGAAACTGCTGTCTGTCAACTGTCCAATTACTTTTAAGGTTTAAAAAATGGGAAACTGCATATAAACAATAAATTGTAAACTGTACATTTCATATAAAGGAAAGACTGGAGCGATATAGCTCAGTAAAAACAACAATATTCAGGCTTTCCATTTGAACTTAATAAAGATAACTGAAATAGACACATGAAACTATTTCCAGGAATAAATCTTTTTTTTCACTTGTCTCCCTGACAGGCTTTAGATCACTTGCTTGTTCTGCAGGTCAAATTTAAAAAGTTCTATACTTTAAACAGCAAATGTAGAAACCAACCCTTAAAATCTGAAATATATAGAAGAGAAGATTGAGGCCATGAGCTCTCCATTAACACAAAGGTCTTACTGAGTTCTTTATGACCAGGAGGTCATGCTTTCCAATCATGGTTTAATAGAGAGTATTATGTTAGTCCGTGCTGCAGGTAAAGAATTTCTCTGTCCCTAATTTGAGCTCGGTTAAATAAGCCTCTCGCTTCATTTTGAGGTAGCCTCAAAACGGAACTCTGAGGCTACTTCCATCTCGAACCACCGTCCCTTTAAGAGCATCAAGGAGCGGCGGCAGCAAATAACACCCAGCTTACGTGTGCAGTGAGACATCCTGATACCTGAGTATCATAAACACCCAGATATATTAGAAGCATATGCTGATTGAGGAAACATTGTTTGGTAGGAGCTTCTAAGATATCCTGCGGGACCCCACTGGGCTGTGTCTATATTTAGGTCATAGTGCTGCTAGAAGAAAAAAGAACAGGCACAGCTTCCACTAATGTGACTGAAGCAAGACTTTCAAACAGGTTTCATTCAAAGAGCTCACTTGGAGCACATGTGAGGCTGCCTACAGCATAGAGATATCGCCATGAGCCTGGACAGACGGTTTTTAACAAGACAGAATTAACAACTTTGGGATCTGGTGAAATGTTGTATCAACTTATCCAAAAGAAGGAAATCTTAAAGGGTTATGTGCACTTGGCTTCTGTCCTCTCTGCCATTTCAAATATACCAAAGCAAAGGGAAAGAAGAGGGAGGTTGTAGTCTCATGTAGACATGACTTCACAATCTAAATACAAGCTCCATAGCTGAATGACAGCAAGAAAATGCCCATTAGCAACACACACACGGTGCAAAGACAATATGCATGCACAGCTGCCAGACCATGTGAAAGGAGGGGGAAAAAAACAAAGGCACAAGACCTGCACACTGATCAAAGGCAAAATTAAAGATAACAAAAGCTTAACAGTTTATTAAATCTCTGGCGGTTCCTGCAACAGATAACATAATAAATGCTGGAAACAGTGCAAATTCTCTATGTAATTAAATGCCTGCCTAAAAACTGATAGTGTTAAAAAAAAATCACTGATAGCATCATATTAATATATTAACTAGTCATTACTTCATTTTTGCATATTTTCCTGTCTTAACTTTATTGTGACACTAACTAGATTTAAACAACCATAAAAAAAAGAGTTATTCTATCAATTTATTGGAGACAAACAGATGTTTACAAGCAATAGCTAAATTCAGTTCAGTCTTACAAAGCAAATCAGTTCCATTAGCTTCACACAAAAATCTGAAGACAAAGCACTAAAACAAAATACAGGGAGCAAAATAAAAAATAAAAGTCTGTCCTACATTCACCTCTCTTTAAAATAGCTCAAATTATATTAACAATGAGCAGCAACAGCATTGATAGTCCAATACTCTATCTCTCACCTCTTCCTAAGAAAAACAACAGTCTCTTTTGAAGCTTAATGCTCCATGATGCTCAGAACCCAACAATGAAACCCTGGACCCAAAACAAAAGACTGAAAGGAGGTAAAATGCAAAACACATACATGTAAGGTTGCAGAAAATGCAGAGTTGGATCTTTTCGGGGGTTTGCCAAAATGAGCTACCCCTTACACATTATACACAGTCGTAGGACTGTGCGATTTGACCAAAATCTCATATCCCATCCTGAAAACGATATATATGACAAAATATAGCTTTTTGTGTAAATTCAGTGAATCTCAGGCAGCTCGACTTGTGTGAAGTGTTTTCAGCTAGGCCTCGTGTACCTGGAGTCGAGTGTTTTGACCGATGCGTGAAATTATATATTTTTAGATATAAGTTGTAACCCCGCCATTTTCTTTGTGAGTATTTATTACATGGCGTGCTGCGGGGAAAAGCCTGTTCTAACATACTCTTTCACGTGATTCTTGCGTAGGTTGCTGAAGAGGTCTGCCGTGTTTGAGTCTGTGATAGGGACCGGTTTGCGGCATAATTTCCATAGTACAGTTTTCTGGTCTGTGTCAGACTTTTTCATACCTGACTTTTTTGCTACCTGGTTCTGCCTCATCTTCACTGGGCATGCTGGTATTCTCTGTGCCTGCATCCACGTGGTGACTGTAATCGCCATTTATAGTTACCTTATGTTTTTATTTGAGGCAATTAGTTTGATGCATATTCTGAAATTTGATGTCTGAGAATAATGTATATAATTTCAGTTTATTTTGAAAAGTCTCAACAGGATCCTGAGCTGTATTGTGAAAGGTTTATGTGGAAAATAAACAAGCAGACGGCGGAGCCACACGATGGTTTTACTGTCGTTGTTGCTAACGAAAGTACGTGTAAAAACAGTATCTTGTCTGTCCGTAGTGTGGTTATTTTAAATATAAGAGCAAGAGAGAACTTTAAGAAATTAATATAGCCGCCACTTTTATTTATGCTCGCCCTTAAGGCGCATGTAGCCGCTGCAGTATTCTCCTGAACGACAGGTGTCACCACTCAGTCAATAGTGCCATATCAGCGCTAATATAGGAAGAGAAAGAAGTCAAAACGACATAATATTCCCAAAAAATTATTTCTGTAAAGTCTTATCTTTTCAAACTGTTGAGACATCTCCCTCTGTATAATCTCTGAGCTCCTGTCCTGATATATTATTCAAATGGTGGTAAAAACTGACACGACCGTCTCTGCAACCCAGCAGTGACGGGAGTCGAGAGGTACACCATCGGCAAAACAGCAGCTAGCAACAACGGATGTGAGATCAATTTGACATCAACTTTGTTGTCCGGTGCTATTCCCGAGGTATAAAATGGCCCTTAGCATGGTGGAGAATGTTGACTATGACAAAGTCTTGGGGGCATTCTCCTGAATTCTAAAGATGTTGCCAGTTCTTGACTACCTTTGTTTCATTTGGAATCCATGCATCTCTCTAAAGACTTGGGTTGAAACTAGTTGGTAAATATTGCTAGTTAGCTACAATTAGGGGCCTTGGGATAAAAATAACGAGGTCTTATAAAAGAAATCTTACATTCTAACCCAATAGAAACAAAAAGGAATTCTTCTCTAAGAGAGAATGCAAATGATGTACATAAGAGTAGAAATTAAGAAAATAAATTACCTTTGAAATGAGAGCACTATGGATCTTCTTCAAGATGTCGTCCATCTCCATCAGTTTGGGTTGGATGAGTGAGCTATACGGTCCACTGATATGACCAATGTGGTCCAGGCCTAGGTAGTGGAGGATTAAAATGTCCCAGTCATCTCTCTTTAAGGTGCTGTCCAAGTGACGGGTTACATTGTTGTCAACCTGGAAAGAAGGTGACGCACGTCTTTAGATACAAGATTTAAGTCATATTTAATTTAGGCTTATTTTATTCAAAATTCACCTCCATACCAAGACTATCCTCCTTAAATCTGAGCTGAGAGGAAATTTACCCAAACCTGTGGTACCCTTGATAAGTAAACATCCCTCCTATCAGGTAATGAGCTCAGAACCACCAAAATCCTAGTGTAAACAAGAACAGATTGCAAACAGTCCCACAGAACATTGGCGCTAAGGCATATGGAGCTAATAGATGAGAAGTTTTGATGTGATGCTGGCTGATCAGCTGTCTTTATCCCTTGTATCACTTGGATCATTTTTATGTATTATTTCTAAAATTCATGTACCACATCAGCACCAGGTGCTTTCATTCTTTTTCTTTCATATTAGCAGAAAATTACATTACATGACTTTTACAACCAAACCCCAATGGCTCAACTCACACATACCTCAGTGTAGTCAGACACGAAAAAGGAAGTTGTGCCGTCATATTCCATGAAGTGTTTTGGGAAGAGGCGCACCCAGGTGTCATCCCCGTAGAAGACTATCCTCTTCCCTGCAGTTTTGGCCTGCCAAATGAGGTTGTCTTCCAACAGTGCAGGAGAATTTAGGTTCATTACCACATCAATGAAGCCTGGGATACTGCCAGTGGTAAGAGCCTGGGGAGGGATATGTTTTTGTCATTGTCCTTTGAACAATAATTGTCTTTTAATGGTGTTATACAGCCTTACAGTTTCATCATATTAACCCCACTAATTAGGATTTCTGCTGCAGTACAGGGATTGGTTAAAAAAAATCTATACATTCATTAATTTATTTTATTATTAAGGTTTAAAAAACAGTCAAATTCACATTAATTTAAATGGCTACTACACTGATCTAACATTAGAAATTAAACCAATTCCCACATTACCAAACCAATCTTGCTACCACAAATGTAAAGTGAAAGCTGAATCAGGTAGACACATGATATTTATGAAGTATAGTTTCTACCGATTTCATCATGGAATCTGAAATAAAACAACATCGGCCTCCATTTGACTGACAACTATAACACAGCCTATTTTGGAAGCCAGGAAAAAGCTTGGTGCATCATCGAGGGGAAAAGTACAAAGGCCTTGTCTTTATGCAGCGAAGTAGACAAGAGATTGTAGATGATGGCAGGAGACATTGTTATTTAACCCCCCCCCCGATGTGCTGCCTGGAGCACAGCTCTGGATCCTCGGGGACACTCAAAAATCCAGACTAAAATGAGTAGTGACCAGGATTTATTATATGAGAAAAGCAAGAGGGAGCTGTCAAGGGGTCCAGGGCCAGCAAATTCACTGTCATCTATTCTTAAAGCACCAACCCTTATTGTGTTTATATATTCATCTAATCAACCCTGAACAGATGAGTCCACATCTGGGTATTTTGTTCAGTCTTTTTAGGGTTGTTTTTTTTTGCTTACAAGACATTTTCAGCAATTTGCGCTATATCAAGAGACAACAAGATTCAAGCTTTTCTTTATTTTCTATCATGTTTTGAACAGGGATGCCAGATGTGAATTTCTATGCCAATGCTGACACAGAGGTTTATACTAATAATTTGGTGTTTCGTGATTTTTTTCTGTTATCATATTCTTTATTTTATTTTTTATTGTTCATCTTCATTAATAACCACAACACTCCTGGTTTAAAGCCTATTTTACTATTCTGTAACATTCATCCAGTGCAAAATTGCATTTGAAACAACACGTACAGTACTGTGCAAAAGTCTTGAGAAACCCCTTATTTCTTTATATTGCAGTAGTGTAATGTTTCTATTGAAACATTTACAAACATAAATGGAAACACAGTATATAAGGCAAAAACAAAATCTGAGAAATACTAGCAAGGCAGAAAAATCCATATTTGGTTATGACCACCTTTATTCTTCAACAAAGTCTAAACTCTCTTAGCTTTCTGACTAAAAGTAGTCTTCAGGAATAGTTTTTTTCAGGCCTCTTGGGAGACATTCAAAGCTCTTCTTTGGACATTGGCTGGGGAGGCCAATCCACAACTGTGTGTTTTTCTATCCGGGTATACTTTTACTACATTGACAGTGTGCTTGGGATTATTGTCATGATGAAAAATGAAGCTGTTGCCAATCGGATGCTTTCCAGATGGTATTGCATGGTGGATCAAAATCTGACCAGACTTTACTGCATTGATAATTCATAATTAAAATAAGTGAAATTCACAAAGATCTCCAGCACTACTGGGCTAAGGCAGCTTCAGACCATGACAGAGCCTCCACTGTGTTTTATAGATGCTGTACTGTTATACCTCTCTCCTGTCCTCCTCTCTACACAGTGATGACAATTTTGAAATAAAATTTTCACAATTGGGTTCATCACTCCATCAGACCCATTGCCACCAATTTTCACACCAGTTCTTAAGTAATTTTCCTTCCTTACGAATGATTTCTTGACAGACACCCTTCCACTGAGACCATTTCTGATGAGGCTTCAATGAACAGGTGATGGATCAAGTGAAGGACCAGATGCATCTCTCAGGTTCTGTGTCGGGTCTTTGCTGGAGTTTTTCATATTACTTAACTTAAATAGCATTTAAAAGTCATGTCGTTAAGTGGCTTTACAAACAAAAGATTCTTCTGAAAATTGTAAAAGGACTGGACTAAAAATGAGTGAAAAGGAGCCAATGTCCCAAAAAAACCCCAATCATAACTTTGAAAGACCTTAAAAAAGCCTGGAGAACTACTGCTCAATGCAACCTTTAAAAAATTACAAGGAATTCTGGAGCCTTGGGAGCAAAATACAAAGAAATCACAGTGGTTCACGACTTTTGCACATCTTTGTAAATAACAGCCACTTACGCATACCAATATCTTTTATGTTTTTAAGAGAAATAAGATTCTTCTTAAAATATTTGTGTCTCCCTCTTTAAGAATGACAAACTAATACATAAACTCTGGTACAAAGTAACCCACTAACAGCAGAAGCCTCTCAGTTGTTTCTGTTTATTCACAGGTGTAACAAAAAGATGCCGCAGCTGGAAAATGAAGCTGAAATTCCGAAAACCATCCTCTGAGCTCTGTTCCTGAGCTCAATTATTCACAACTTCCTTCCTTGCGATTGTTTTGCCTCTGCCAGCGCAGGTGCTTGTTTTGGGGAGAGATGGATGCTTTCTGCTTCAAAAGCAGGCGTCTCTTTCAGTTTGTTCGCTCTCAGGAAGGTCCCAAGTCTATTAATAGAGACAGCCTGACTAATGAAAACAGTGCCTTGGACATAAAAAAGGGCAAAAATGATAACACTGTTTGCAAGAACAAATGAAGGGACATAAGAGTATCTAGACGATTGCACAGTAAAGAAAGATCCGTTTGAAAGCTGTGCAGAAAAGTTCAGCTTAATTAGGCTACATCTTAAAATCCTTCTGGATGCCAAAGCGGCATCGAGAAGCTGCCCGAATGAATCAGTGATTCATCAACGTACTAATTACTGTCCCACAGTATGTGTCTAGGCTTGCGATGCTACTGCTTAAATGTCAAATACAATATCAGTGGGGTATAGAGACACTCTCTGGCATAGTGATGAAAACTTGTCAAGGTGCCAAAATGCAGACGGAAGGGGGCTGCGATTCCGAGTCCTCGAGCCTGGCAGAAGATTTTTCAGTTTCCTCCTCAGTGCTTACTTTCTGTTGACTCCTGAAAGAAACACTTTCTACCATTAACTTGAAAATATCCTGAATTTCTTTAGGCCTTATTACCAGATAATACCTATGGAGGTTTAAAACAAAAACCAAAAAAACTATTATGCCTTGCTGTGTTCTTACAACCCCGGCAGATACCAGCCTTTGAAACACCCACAGCGCATTGCTGCCACTGCTGCTATGATTAACTGAATTCACTGTCCAAGTCCGGCATCTCAGTAATGCCCACTGACTGCTGTGCCGGTGGGAGAGTGGGGCTCTACGGGCCAAATGTGAATGCAGGACTGGGGAGGGAAACTAATTTTCTCTGCTTGCGATGGTAAGAATGAGTAACTAAACTGGGGATCATCAAATATTGTAAAAACAACCCCCATGGTAGAGTTTTCCTTCATAATAACAGTTTGTTCCCCACAAATAAAACACAACACAAAAAAGAAAGAAGACTCTAAAACCCAAACCCAACTGTGCACCAGACTTGAAGTCAACCATGCAATATATCTCCATGGAGATTGTTATATTATTAGAAACGGTGGAGGTAGTCATGTGTAAATTAATGGCTGTGACACGGAGAGATTATGATTTAGGTTAGTTGGCTGTGTCATAGCAGTTAATTGGGTGCAATGCAGTGATAGTGGGCAGTAATAGGCAGTTGGTCTGTAATGCCACCTACTGGTGTGTCATCAAGCCTCAACGATGCAACAGAGCACTTTTTGTTTGGACAGCAGAACCTCTGAATCACTTCAAGGTTAAACTGGCCAGCGTGGTGACCACAAACAAATCTACACGTGCCTCAGGCCTGCGATGACTACATGCCTGCTTATGTGTGATGCACCGGCTGCAGGGTGACAGCAGATGCCACTACACTAGGCTGTGTTTTTCTAGTTTTCTATCGGCTCCTCAGTGAAATAAAACACAAGCCCAGTTTGAAAGGTAGATGCCAATCATTCAGGATGTTATTGTGGAGAGGTGTGTCAAAAAATGAAGTCACTACATTTAGCCCAGAATCCAAGGTGAGTTACCTTGAATCTAGAGTTACAGCCAAGCTCTCTAAAAAGTGATTAAGTGGCCCCTTCTGCAGGACTGCAGATGAACCTGTATGCGCTCACCAAGCCCACAAATCAAACTTGCATGTTCCTGGGCAGCCGAAGGACGTGCCACCTTGAATTTTCCCGTCTCCTCCGTGTCCATCTACTGCACCTCTACTGCAACGTAAACCCTTCACACATGTGCTTCTAAATCTAAAATTTGAATTTACTCTTATTGATCTCCTGCTACAGCTGCCTGCCCCACCTCCTCTCTGGTCCTGTCAAGAAATCTTTTTAAAAGGTTCAAATCCAGGACTGTTTTTCTAAGCTGTCTTTTCTCCCCGTCGCTACCGCAGCCTTCTCTAAATCCGGGGATTATGGTGAAACATCTGTCTCCCTGCAAGTCCACCTCAATCTCGCTCCACTCTATCCTGTCAGCCTTCCTCCACATCACCAATGACATGCTCCATAACATCATAACCAGCCTGTTTTTTTCGGGGGGTTTGTTCCCTTTTCTCTCACACATTTACAGAAAGTTTACTTTTTTCTGTTTAATTCACTTCTACCTATAAGTATATTTTTACTTAGCAGATGCTATTGGCAACAGAGACATAGAGTAAAAGCATTCAAAACCCTGAATGTGAATTAGCAGATCAGCAGAACACCAACATCAATCACTCAATTAACAGAAAAACCCAGGACTTCATTACTTTAGTCATCTGCACTTCCCTTTTGCCAAGACAATCTATCCACCTGACAGGTGTAGTGTATCAAGATGCTGAATTAATAGCATGGTTGCTGCACAGCTGTGTCTTGGGACGGTAATAATAAAGGCCGCTCTACATTTTGCAGTGTTATCACAAAGCACAAGGCCACAGATGATGCTGGTTTAGACAGAGGGTGCAGTTGGGATGCTAATTCCAGGAAAAATGTGAAGATTTGTCAGCTTAATGTTTATTTCACAACCATAACCATGTAACCAAAGCAACCCGGGACCACCACATCCAGCTTCTTCCCCGGCAGAATCACCTGACACCAGCCAACGGGACAGCTGGTTTGCAAAATTTGAGAATTTCCTGCAAAACTCTCAGAAACTGCTAGTCTGCATGCTCATGGTCCTCACCAGTGTTTTCAAGTGATCGCAGTTTGAAGGTGTAACCAACTTGAGTGAAAGCAAATGATCACCTTTGATGGCACCTGTCATGTTAGGGAAGTGTTCTCTTCAAAGATGAATCCCTACAGTGGGGGGTAGGGTGGGGTCATGTACTATCACTTAAAGTTGTAGCAGGATAACGCTCAACCCTACGGTACAAGTATCTGTACACAAATCTTTGAAGTTGAATCCCAGTTCTTATATGACCTGCCTACTCACTACACATGACCCCCTTTGAGTACATTTGGGACACTTTTCAATGGGCATGTACAACAGCCTGTGCAACATCCTGTCAATTAAAATTCAGAAAGACAAGAGGAGTGGGCAAATATTCCACAGACTACAGACTGCAGTCTTGAAAGGATTGTCAAGGACAGGCCATAAGTTCTCAAGAACTTACAGACTGTCGACTAAGTTCTTAAGTACTTGAGAGAACTAGTCAATATTTTGAACTTCATATGAATGGACTGAGTCTGGTGACATTCAGTGCCACCATGCACAGATGTCTTCAGGAAAGGGGCTACAACTGCCACATTCCTAGTCTCAAACCACTCAATTAACAGAAAAGTACTCCATGACTTCATGAGTTTAGTCATCTAGTCTACAACGTCAGAAATATCTTACCTAGGCTAAGAAGTCACTTCTGACTTGACTTCTTCTAAGAAGAAAAAAAAAAACTGGAGTGCTGTTCAGTGGTCCAAAGTGCTCCTTCGGATAAAAGCAAATGTTGCATTCATTTGGAAATCAAGGTGTTAGAGTCTGAAAGAAGAGTGCAGAGGCACAGAATCCATGGTCTTTGAAGTCCAGTGGAAACGTGTGCACTCTTTGATGATTTGGGATGACATGTCCTCTGGTGGTGTTGGTGGTGGTTAGTCCACTGTGTTTTATCCAGTCCAAAGTCAGCACAGTCATCTACCAGGAGATTGTGGAGCACTTCATGCTTCAGTCTGCTGACAAGCTTTACAGAAATGCTGATTTCTTTTTCCACCAGGACTTAGGATCTGACCAAACAGTTCGCCGACCATGTTATTACTGAGCTTGACGGGCTAAGTAATTCATCTGACCTGAAGCCCACGGAGAATCCATGGAGTATTGTAAAGTAGGAGATGAGAAACACCCGACCCAAAAATACAGACGAGCTGAAGACTTTTATCAAAGGAACCTGTGCTTCAGTAACACCTCAGCAGTGCCAAAAACTGGTCGCCTCCATGTCATAACACACCCATGCAATAATTTGTGTTAGAGGCCAAACCAGTGTGGAGTGTATAAATAAATTTGCTTTTCGAGAAGTTGGACATTTCTTTATTATAAATCATCCATTGGTTGAGCTTAGGAAACACTAAAATAATCTGAGATATTTCCATTTATGTTTAATAAAAACAGAACATTTAAATGTTGACTTTTTAGAAAAAAAAAACTTTTTCTCTACACTCCATTCTCCATACTGGTATCCCACCAGAGTTGCTTTTTTGTGCCTCAACCTCTCATCCTGTCCACTGCTTTAACACTGCCTAACCAACACATGCTCTCTGTCACCCTCACTAACCTGAAGATTGCCGAGTCAGCACTTTCATGCCTCCCATGCCAGATGCTACAGAGGAGAACTGTGTCCACACTGTGAACCTTCAGCAGCACGTTTCTCCGGGTCTGAGTTTGTATAGCAATCTCCTTCTGTTAAAACAACTCGATGCTGTCAGCACATCCTCGATCCTCCCACCGCAGACCGCTTCCTCTAAGGCACAGGCTCTAGCTTTAATTTTGCCCTCTGACACTCAGGCAGACATATTCTGCTTCACCTGACAATTTCAGTTAGATGCCTTCCCCCAAGCTCAGCACTGCCCGACACCCATGTGGACAAAAGAGGGCTGCTCTTTTTCCCCGAAAATCATTCCATTTGCAAAATCTCTTCAACACCACTGACAACAGAGCCCGACTGAAATTTCAAGCTGTCGACTGCGGCCTATCACAAGGTAAAGGTTTTTATGTTGTCCATTTTGCACCAATATAAAAACCTTTTATATGACTGCAGATTTTGAAATGGTTAGCCCGTCAGCACAGCTCCTGTCTGCAGCACATGTAGCTTAGTACTGAACACAGATGAGCAGGAGTGATTTACTAATCAACAATGACTCCATCACTCTTTTGTAGATGTATATATAATGCTATTGGCTGATGATATCGATATCAGATATATTCCCTTAAAAGTATCAACAATGGCTCCAGTCAGGCTTTAATTGGTGGTGTGCTCTCTGTCTGCCTGCGATGTTAACGTGCTACAGCACAGCAGACTGTCATGAAAGGTGCACATGACATGACTCCAACTCCCTCCTGGCTCCGCTCCCAAAATACTCTCGGCAACAAGACACATCATCCAAATGTGACAACACACCATGTTTTCACGCTTTCAGCCATCTAACCCTATTTTCAGACACGGGCTGAAAACTTAGTGCCTAATTCAAAATATTCCTCACAGGTTCTTTTTACAAGCTTATTCTGGGCTCACAGAAGTACTGCCATTTCTAGCTTAAACACCTCTGATCATGGACTGAATGATTTAAATGCTTTGCTTCTCAATACAAGTCAAAATGACAGTCCTGGTCTTCATCACTTTCACGTTTGTCTGCAATTAAATTATTAAGAATCTGCACTTCTTAAAGGTGCTTTTGGGTCCTGGAAATTGCACTATGTATATATCTTTGTATTACCAGATCTTTGCACACCTCAATCACAGAACTCTTTTAAACCGCCCTAATAAATCATGTTGGCACCCGAGTCAACCTTCTCAAGAGGTTCATCCATATTTAAAACAGTGATTTGGATCCTTTTGGGTGAAGATTTGGAGCTTTTCTTCATCTGCACCCCAATCACTGGTGATGTACCTCAGGAGTCGACTTTAGGAGCTTTTTTATTTATTTACACGTTCGCTTTAGGCAAAGTTTTTCATGAGCACAATATCTCATTTCACTGTTATGCTAACATAAAACAAATATATCTAGCTTTTAATCCTTAGTAGTCAACCTGCATAAGTTCCATCCTTAGCTGTCTCCAGGAATATCTTCTGAATTAAGTGACAAATAAGACAGAGGTTATTCTTTTTTTAGTCTCCAGCCACCAGAAAAAAATCTACTAGGTGGTACTAAGTTGTTTATTCAAGCTGAAGGAATTTTCCTAACTTAAGCCCATCCGCTCTCTTAAGGATACGAATACCAAATTGCATACTCACAAATCTGTGCGTAAATCATGCGTGCGAGAATTTCACACACAAATCCATCATTTATCAACATTTTTATACCTGAATTTGTTCATACTTCAGGAACAAATGCGAATCATGTGTACAAACAAATGAAAGCCTGGCTTCCTTAGGAATTTAAACACAAGTCTTTAAAATGACTACTACTACTACTACTACTACTACTAATAATAATAATAATAATAATAATAATAACAACTTTTTAGGGATTTAGGGATGTTGTTTAAATCAGCATTTGAGTTGCAAACCGGACAAAATGGACAGTAAACTGAGCATTAACACTGAGCCTGGGTTTCATGCCTGCAATGGAAAATATTACACGCCTTCAGCACCACATAGAGAGCAGAGAAGTTAGTGTGTATTTAAAGAAGGACTACCATATTGCAGGGTTAGGTATTAACAACAGAATATTCCTGGCCTCATCCGTTGCATGTTTTCACTACATAATAAAGTGCTAATGTAGAGTTTCAGAGATGCAGATTTGTGTGTGGAGTTGGAAAGGATTTCAGAAATGCTGATAGTTTGGATCCAAGTGGTTGACTCACTACAGCAAACGCTAATCCAGAATTCTAACAGACACACGCCATGATGACAGGCAGTGGACAGATTTGATGGGTGAGTTCTCATTTCAACATCATGCTAGTGGCTTCCTACCTTGATCCTGGGCATAGTGACTGTAGGTGGTCTCGCCTTGGCCACAAAGCTGTGTGATGAGCCTCTTTCCACCACGTGTCTTGTGTAGGGCATATACATACGACCATTGGGTCCAAACACAAAGTCCTCTCGGAGGGCATCCACTAACATAATAACCACCCTTTTAAACAGGGGCTGCGGGAGGCGAGATGAATTAGGAGTGCTTCCTGTGAGGTTAGAAGAAAGCTTATGAGTTTTAACAGATTTAAGTCAACAGTGTAGGCAAAGGAGAAGAGTGTGAGCGAATGTGGATGAGGCTGGACTCACCTGTCAGCGGCTCGGCTGGCAGATCTGACAGCTTGCTCTTGGATGAGAAAGAAGACTTGACAGGTACGGGGAAAAATCCCCGCAGGAAAAGGGCAATGCCAATCACTTCGAATATTAAAATAAAGGAGGCAAAAACAGACGAGCGGACCTTCATGGTGTTGGCCGACGGACACTTTAGGAAAACAGTAAGTAAGGCTACAGGGATAACTTGCTAGCTAGCAACCAATATAATGCTCTCTACTCTGTTTACTTAAATAAAAAAGAGCAGTAAATGTCATGGTATCCCATTTCAGTTGAAGCGCTATGAATCAAAATATTATAAATGAACTGTAGTTGCGTGGTATATAAGTGAGCGTGATTTACAATAAAAACACTACCAGCAGTTAGCACTGTGTTCATTCACAGATGCTTCCGCATTGATAGCATGAAACTACGGGTGGGAATTGGAGCCAAACCACACTAAAACGCGTTTCCTACGACGCTTGCTTGTCAGAGTGACACTGTTATTGTAGGGTCTTTACCTTACAATGTAAAGCACCCTGAGGCAACTGCTGATGTGTTTTGGTACTTTAAAATTGAATTGAATATTACAGTGTTATACACACACACACACGTATGACGTTCTCTTTAATTGTAAGGATTTAATTGTAAGTTTTCCATCTGAATGTTTGTAATTATACTGTAGTACTGTTCTCAATATACTTCCATCTCAACAGCAGAGCAGTTGGAAGCTATTACTTGTCTGACAGCCACATAAAAACTGCCGGTTGGCAAACCTATTGCCATTCATTCCCTACTTTCCTGATTAATGGGCTCATTAGTCATCCGTCAGAGTCGTATGTGCTCTCCCAGCTCTCCCTGAAAAAATGTGAAGGAAAAACAAGCCTATAATCTGTAACAGTCCACGTAAATTAATAAGAAGTGTTCCTCTCTTGAATCCACTACACACCGCTGAAGTACACTTTGTGAGCGTGTGTCCTCCTTCTCTTTACTGCAGCAAAATTCCCAGTTGGTCCCTGAATTAGATTTGCTTACATTGCCTAAGTACAAAGGACAGCACTTAGAGGCAATGAGATTCTGTCATCAGGCAAATGAACTGCTGGGGACAGCGCTGAATTTTTTGCACAATTTAAATGTGACACTGATGTGGTCTGATGCTGATGAAGCCTGATTGGACATTAGCTGGGGCTGGAATTAACTTCCACCTAGTGGTGTGCTTGAGCTCCTGCTGCCATCTACTGGAAAAACACAATAGACACCAATGAATGATTTGGTTTTCCCCTACAAACGCAGCATGAATGATGCGGAACATAAATTGTACTTCTTCCTTTTTCCATCTTTAAAGGTCTAAAAATCAACAAATAAAGAAGTAGTAAGTATGAAGGACTAGGCTCTAAAAAATATTGATAGGACCATGGGTTAAATTTAAAGTGAGTTATGCATGTTGTACTGAAGCACTGTTAACTGATGAAAATGTCCTATCAGGCTTCATCAGCGTCATACCACATCAGTGTCACAGTATATTTGTTCATAGTACATCTGTATATCTGCCCATCTGTATAGCAGTATAGAACATCTGTATGCTATACAGATCATCTGTATATCTATACATATGTATACAACAGTACATCTGTACATTTGTCTGTGGTTCATCTGTATATTTGGTCTCTGTATAGCAATATAAACATCTGTATACTTAACTTATTTGTACATAATCTGTTCATAACTATCCCCACCTTTTCTACTACCCTTATCTGTATATAATCTTCTCCTATTGCACTTACTGCTCTTGCACTTCTGATTAGATGCAAACTGTATTTTCTTATCCTGTATTTATACATGTGTAATGACAATAAAGTTGAATCCTAATCCTAACACATTTGACGAAAGCCATTCTTTTAACGACCATAAACAATATCCTGTCAAACAAAAATAAACAACCTAAATCTTTTATGTGAAAGGAGGACAAGCAATCATGGTTATTTGCCGTGTAACTCTAAAAATCAGAATGCTTATAGGATTATGGAGGTACTACTTCATGTCTTCTACCAATCTACTAATTTACTGAACAATTTTCTGGCCAAGCCATCCTTAGTATAGTCACCCATCACCAGTTTGTTTCTTCCTTTACTGTGGGAAGCCCTCAAACTGTGGAATGATCCCCTGATTTGTTCTGATTTTTTCTCTAACTAAAGCTTAGAAACAGTGAAGGTGGTAAAAGTCACTGACGTTTATTACCAATAAAATCTGTGGAAACTAGTACTTATCTAGTTATACCAGAAAATATCTTAAAATTGAGTCAGTAACTCTAGTTGTCTTTAGTCTGATAGTTTCTAGTCTGGGAAATTCCACATCCAGATAATGAAGGATGGAAATGGCATCTATTTTTTTTTTTCCTTTAAAATGACTGACAGAGTGTCAGTGCCTCCCTAGATACTGTGTGATACTTTAATCGAACAAAACAAAACAAAAAACAGTGATGGCACCACTCATTGTTTAAAATTTTCAGGTGTAACAGAAAGCAAAAGTGTATTTTTCCTGTAAGTCCCTTTGACATACTCAAATTGAGTTGCCATGGTGACTGTGCCCTGCTGAACTGCTTGGCCTCCTCATTGCAGCTCCCCGTTACATTTCTATATAATTCTATAATTTGATCAGGGCGCATACTGAACAATATAGCAGGTAGATGTTGTACAGAACTGTACAATGTGTGCTCCTCTTGTTTTACTTCCCGTTGAACCAGTGTGGGGTTTTGAAATGTCAAACATCTAGTCATTCTCCTGATTTGTTTCAGACTGAAGAAAATAAGAATGGTTTGTGATGCTGGTGTTGTCTGATAGAAAGGAGCCAATATCATGCAACACATGTTATTGTGTTTCACTCGAGTTTCCAGCACTTTATTCAAAGAAAACGTAACAGAGCCTTTCAATAACAAAGACTTCCTCGATCTTGTACAATATGTAGTGTCACAGTCTATTTTTCTTTCCTCTTCAGAACACTAATAAAGGCATCTTTGGGAACTTCCACATTGCCAATACGCCTCATCTTCTTTTTACCTTCTGCCTGTTTCTTCAGTAGCTTCATCTTCCGTGTAATGTCACCTCCATACTACCGAGACAAAGAAACATGATTTCAAGGCATCAGTGGTATATTTGGACTTTTCTAAGAAGAAAGAAAAAACAAACTTTACTTACACATTTTGCAAGAACATTTTTTCTATACGCCTTTATTCTGGAAGAGACACGTGTGGTCATACCACATATTAAATATAGTACTTTACATTTGATTTCTACACATAATTTTAACAAAATCTTAGCTTTTGTACTTACGTTTCTCTTGCAATGACCTTACTTCCAATAGCTGCCTGTATGGCAATCTCAAACATCTGCCTTGGGATGGAGTCCTTTAGTCGCTCACACATGGCTTTCCCTGTACTGTACGCACGCTCCCTGTAATGAAAACACACTTATCAGAGCAAATCATAAAACTGTTAAAGTACTGACAGGTGCCCATATATCAGCTTCACCCTGATAGGTAAAGCTGATGAAAAAGCAAATGAGAGTGGAGCATAAAGTCCACTACCCTCACCACGTCACCTTAAAATACAGTAGTTAATACTGACACGCCCGTGTGTCATTTACAATTAATCAATAAGCGTTCTGTTTGGGAGGTCAGCGCAAAATCAAACTGTGGTTGAAGCCAGAGGACTCACAGCACTTTGAAATTTAAATATTTATCCTTAAATCTAGAGTACTAACTTAACAACAGACTGTGGAAAAAACAGCATTATTGGTGGTTCTGTCTCCTAAATAGTGCAGAATGCAAAGCTGAATTTTCACCAAAGTTAGTGTTTGGTGAACCTTCAAGTGTCAAACTATCTATTCTTTATAAGACTTAGAATTAGGAATAAGACTTTCCAGACCAATATAATATTTGGTGATTTAAAAATCCAGTATATCAAGCTGATATGTTTTCTTTCACAAAACAAACTGATTTCCTGAACATTTGTTATGTATAGTTATTTATGAGTCCCTACTAAGATAATATGACAATGGAATTTAAAGTAAAGTTTGGTTGTGTTTATGGCTTTAGAAACATGTTGCCAACAGGGAAGTTGCAGAGTGCCCTCTGGTGTACAAACTATGCAACACCAACACTCCTAACACGAATGAAGGGTGTTTCTCCCATCTCCTCTTCACTTTTTAACTTTGCTTTTATTGGTTGTCATAAATGCAGATACCAATTTATCAGCACACAGCTTATATCGTCTGGGCTCTAAGCTGTTTGAAGTAGGTCTAGGTGAAGTTTTCTGTGTTTCAGACACACCAGTGCTGGTGCAAGGAGAGACTTCTGAATGCTTTAGCTCACATTACAGAGACTGAGTGGACAGACATCAGCTGAGCAATTAAAGGGAAACAGTTAAAAGTCATAACATTTGTCTGATTTATTTTCTTACGCAATTATCTCATTTAGAATAATTATGTTGTGCAAACTCTTTCAGGCTGTTTTTGAAGATGTAAATAACACTAACTGGAAGATCAATACATAAGCATGCATACTCAAAAGCTTCAGTTATGTGTGCAGACCTTTTTGTGTGTTTTGTTTTTTTGTCCCTTTTTACACAACAATCAAATGTGATATTTGCCTAATTTAAAACAGCGCTACTAAGAAGATACTCCAAACAGCTTGCGTAGCTCTGTCCAAAGTTTTAAAATTATGTTTTATATTAGTATTCTATAATAATATAATGTCTGTGAAGGTTCTCAGTCATCCAGGTCATGGTAATCTAAGGAGCTTGAAAAGAAAAGTGACTGGACTTCTTGAAGTTTCTTGAAGACATTTCATCTATCAGCCAAGGTTTCGGGTGAACCCATTGTGAGACCTTGCCCAACCATAACCCTTTTGAGATCCCTTGCTAGACGCCTTAGCGCCCACTCACATAAGTCACATGATAAGGTGGGGCAAGGTCTCACAATGGGTTCACCCGAAATCTTGGGAGAAACTGGATGGTACATTTTCTATACATCTGTTTTCAAACTGTAAGGTATGTTAATGACTTCTCTACTTGAAAAGGTGTAGAGAACACGCCTCCTATAAAAGACATTCTGCTCTGTGATTGGTGCACTGGCTGAAGCTTCCCTCGAGTCGGCTCAGCTCCAAGGCTTACTGTATAAATTGTTTGAGAGTAGCCATCATTGGCGAAGTGTAGCGCCCTTCAATTACCTAGGTCTGCGCTGGCTCCTGTACCGACTTTGGTAGTGAGAACATTAAACACAGATCTTGCTGAGCGTCATCACTTTTCTTCTGTAAAGTTACTCCTTTGTCCTTGTCCAGTGTGTAAAGTCATGTTAACAGCGGCTGCCAAAAGGCCTTTTTTTTCTTAAATGTTAACCATAGTGCTGAATACATTTCATGCTCCACAGGCAAAGAGTAATTACTATAGTAATGAAGGACTATATACTGTAACCTTGCCAGTAACAATAACAATGAAGGTAAGGATATGACCAAAAAAATAAATAACAAGGTGCTCTTAAGTAACATCAGAGTCACATGTCCTGGCCCACAAAAAGTAAATTATTCAGTAAAAATTAACACAAAAGTCTCCACTTTTACCTCAGAGCATTATCTGAATGGTACCTGTGTACAACTGTGGTCAGCTCTTCTACTGGGCGTCCATTCAGCAGAATATCCATCTTTATCAAATCAGCAGCCTGGTAACCTGCATTCTCATAATCAAAGCTGTGCAACATGAAAAAAACATAAGGTGCACAGGAGAGGCTAAGCCATTAGAGTGCATGGAAAAAAATGAAACACCAACATTAAAATGAATTAATAACTTAATGTGTGAAACTTTCTTTTAAACTTGAAACAGATACTTTTCATTATCTACACTTTCCTGAAAATTATAGCCTTCTATAAACTCTTAATACCTAAATACTGCGGACGAATACTATAAAATCTATAAAAATCCATTACACAGATAATATCACATTAACTGTGACAGCGTATTTACATAACACCTTGATGGCTTTACCTGGCGTATCCAGATGAGAGTGATTTGAGGAGGTCATAGAAATCCACCACGATTTCATTTAAAGGGAAGAGATATTTCATCATGACACGCTGGTCATCTATGTACACCATGTTCTTCTGGACCGCCCTGCGATTCTATACGAACACAAACTGTTAGTCTGGCATGTTATTGATACACCAGCTATAACTTTATTGGTTATTTCTGGGACAGAGGAAGGCTGCACGGAGACAAAAACACCTGAAAATGTCAAGTGTCATTGGAAAATAAGAGCTTTTCATAAACACAGATGGAAATTCTTTCTCCAGTTTACAGTATTATTTGTCCTCTTTATCATCAGACCAGTTTGTAAAGACTTAAAAAAAATAGTTCTCCTACAGTTTAAATAAGATGTTTACAAAGTACAGCAATATTATAATGTTAAAATAGAAAACTAAAATAACTTCTGTCTGCAGTTCAGGCTGAACTGCAGACAGAAGTTTCCTTCTATATACCATTTGCATTTCCTTCTTACCAAACACAGAGTCATAATCTTGCCAGTGTAAACATCTGGAGCGAGAACGGTCCCCAGGACCATGGGCTCCAAATACTCTGACACGACCGACCTGTCAGGGAACTGAGCAGGATTCACAATGGTTATCTCCTCACTGCCATGTTCCTGTAAGGAGGAGGTTTGAACATTGTAAACCACATTTATTTCTAGTTTTAATAATTTGTCACGAAATAACAGAAAATCATTACAATATTTACTGACAGTGGGATAAGAAAGTTTTCTAGCACTACATATTGTTTTGTCTTTGAACCAACGATCTGGTACATTCTTAAAGGGAATGAGTGCACTGGGCAACTAAACAACATCAAAGCCCTGAAAGACCACAGAAGACAACTAGAGTTAATGATCACAGAATTATTTCCTTAGTTGAGAAAAACAGCTTCAACAATTCAAGAATACTCAAGCAGATAGACGTAACAGTATCAGGTCCACAAGTGGCGCCTTGATGAATGGACGTACAGAGGATTTACATTCAAAAACAAGAAGGCCAGATTAGACGCATTAGACTTTGCCAGAAAACATCTAAAAGAGTCAGCACAGTTCTGGAAAACAAGATAAAAACAAAACGTGTCAACAGATAAAACCAAGACTAAATTCTAGCAATGTGTATAGAAAAAAAAAGAATAGCTCATGATCTGAAACATAACAGATCTTCAAAAATATTATTGCAGAGGCATATATGACTGTCAGTGGATCCAGGTCACTAGTGTTTACTGATGGTATGAAGTATCAGCATGAATTGTGAAGTGTACAGGGCTGTACTCTCTGCTCAGATTCAGCTAAATGCTGCAAAAAGCTACTGTACAGTGCTTCACAGAGCAAATGGATAACAACATATAGCATACTGCAAAACAAACCAAGTTTTCAAAGCAAAGAAATGGGATATTGTTCAATGGCCAAGTCAGTCACCTGATTTCCACCCCGTAGAGCTGCTTTTTAGTTAGTGAGGACTAAAGTGAATGCAGAGAGACACAAACAAGCAGCAACTGAAGGTTGCTGCATAAAAGGCCTAACAGAGGATCTCAAGGGAGGAAAGGATTTTGCAAAGGATTTTCATCTGAGAAAAAATCATTATATTTAAAATTATGTTAGTTTGTCCAGTTACTTTTGGGGCTCTGGAAATCAGAGACTATGCATAAATATGGCTGTGATTCCTAAAATGTGAATAAAATACCTTTGTTGAACCCCTTAAATAAAAGCTGAAAGTCCAAAATTGAATCACACTGTGAATGTTTGATTTAAAATGATGCAGAGAGGCAATATTACAAAGAAATAAAAAGTTTAATGGTCCAACTATTTATAGAGCTGAGTGTACGGTAAGTAACAAAGGGACTTCAGCATGCTTTGTGTTTTCAGATTAGTGTTAGAACATTCTGCACCATTTCCCATCAAGTAGCTCCTACACTATATCATTTTACAGGGAAGCAAGCCAGTGACACCAGACAGCCTTCATCCATAATCAATTTCCAAGTCAGCTGAAACTTGCTTTTTGATGAAATCAGCGTGAGCCAAGCTCTGCTGCAAGGCTAGAAGATATATGAGCGAGGAATGGCTCTTACCTTGATGAGTTTGGCTGAGGAGAGCACAGCCTTGTAGGGCACGGTGGGCGCAGTCACGATAACAGAAGCATTGTATTCCTGTTCCAGCCTCTGATTGAACACCTCCATATGGAGGAGACCCAGGAAGCCAAGTCTGCAGGGGGACAGGAAGGTCCACAGGTGCATTCGAGCTTCATAATTGATATTCAGGCTTTTAATTAGAAAGAGGCCATTTGGAAACAGTTCAACAGTAAGTAAGACTCATTGCTGTCCCAGCACAGTGTTGTACATTTAGATGATCTAAATCACGTCCATGAACAGAATCAAATGTACATCATCTGGACTGATAATGTGACCTGAGATAATAAACAGACTCATACTTGGCTGACTAATCTGGCAACATCCAGTATGTCTTGAAGAAAGTTATGTTTCCCCGATTAATCATTTGTTGTTAAAGTTTGTGAACAAACTCATGATAGAATATTAAACTGGATTCAGCCCATTCATTTTCTCATCAATCAACACACAATAGTCCAAAGTGACAAAGCAAAAAACAGCTTTTGTAAACTTTTGCGATTTTTTTTCAGACTTTGTTTAAAAACCTTGTCAACCAGAAAGCTGGGCATTAATGGGAAATGAGGATTCTACTGTTTGGGACTGTCATGCTAACTGCCACATTTTGCCACGGCAGATGGCCGCCCCTCCCTGAGCCTGGTTCTGCTGGAGTTTTCTTCCTGTTAAAAGGGAGTTTTTCCTTCCCATTGTTGCCAAGTGCTTGCTCATAGGGGGTCTTCTAATTGCTGGGAGTTCTCTGTATTATTTTAGGGTCTTTACCTTACTTTTGAATTTTACTGTCATTTGGTGCTATATAAATAAGATTGAATGAAATTGAACTGAACTTGTTGTGTTGCTGAGCACACGTAATTCCAAATTCTTCTGCAGTACAAATAATCATTTAATACACATAAACACCAGAAAAATGCAACTAAACAACGTCAATCTAGAAAAATAAAAAATAAAGTAAGCTGGCTAGCTATTAGCATCACAGTCTGTTTCATTGACGTATCCTGTGTCCCTCTCTTTCTCCTTATGTAGTCAAGATGGCAACCACTGAGGGCAAACAGTGCACAGCATTCTAGAGACAACATACTTTTTGATCAAGTACACAAACACAGCAAATCTAAGTATGGAGGAGTGTGGTATCTTTGGCACGCCATGCGTGGCAGAATGACAGCCAGAACTCTGTCAAGACTCAGATCAGAGGAAGATAAACAAAAATTAGATGAAGTTGCCCAAAGAGCATGGCAGCCTCTGACCTTCTCAAAGAAAAATCTTTACACACCAACAGTCCTCGAATATCTGGCTGCCCAGCTAGTCTGAATAATCTGAGACAAATCTCGGTTGTTGCTGATGGTCAGTTGCTAGCAGACATTCCAGTCTCTGGTTACCAAGGTAACCCTATAATGCATTTACCACCCTATCATAAGTGAATCCACAGTATCCTTCACTGTAACTGGCAGACACTTCAGTCGATTGCCCTGAGAAAAGTTTAACTCTATCAAAGTCCTCTGGTTCAAGATTGATTACTTAGCCACAACTTTCACTGGCATGTGTTGAGGAGACCAGCCTCTGATTGTCACCTCATGTGCTCAGGAGGATCTCAGGCTGGGGCAAAGGTTTACATTTCAAAAGGATGATGACCCCACCCAGACTGCCAAGAAAACATGAAAAAATAACAGTCCTGGTATGGCCCAGCTAGAGTCCAGAGTCTGGACCTAAAGTTGATAGAGAACCTCTCGAGAGACCAAACAAAGGCTGCGCACTGACCTTCCTAACCAATCCGGTTAAGCTTGAATGACTCTGCCAAGAAAAATAGAAGATATTTCCAAAAGGGCAGTGGGCCAAGCTTGTAGGGGTCATTCCGAAAAAGCCGTGAAGCTGTCAGTGGTGCCTGCCGCCAAAGGTGCCATCACTCTATACTAAGTGGCTGAAGAGTAACGTAAATGGGAAATTTGAATGTTTTCAATACTTTTACAGTAACCTCCTCAAAATCATGTAAGTGGGAACTAAACATTTGTGTGTCCACCCCTTAGTGTCTTAAATACCCAAACACTTTGTTTCCATTCACCCCTACGTTACACCCAACAGCCCAATCCTTGGCTGGGTATCATAAAGCCATTTTTATTCTAATTCAAAAAATTCATGCCAACCTCCATCCTGCCCCCAGGGCCAGACTGCTGTCTCTTTGCACTGTGACACTCGAGTCATTCAGGGTCAGTCTTTCAATGGCACTGCGGAGGCCAGTGTATTCTGACTGGTCCATTGGATACATGCCTGAGGGATGGGAAAAATAGAGAGTGTACATCAGCAGGAAACAAGACTCCTGCATCACAGTGGAAACACAAAATGCACCTAAGGAGTTTCATCTTTATCCAGTTACTTCAAAGTACTCAGGACTAGGCTTCACATTATTACCATCGCACACTGTTTATGTAGAAATGGTTACATTAGCTCAAGTTCTTTATCTTTTCTATTTTTTCATTGAGACAGAAAGGACACTTCTTACCAGCGAAGACCATGGCTTTGGCAGGTTTGAATCCCGGAAGAGCTTCGACTGGCTGCTCTTGGAGGTAGAGTGTGTCGCCAATCTGGGCCTCTTTCACATCCTTCATCCCTGCTATGATGTAACCCACTTGACCTGCAAATCTACAAAAAAGCCAACCTCAGATAGCAACACTAATTTACAACCTTCAGTCTTTATTTTGCAAAAACCCTCTGCACACCTGTAAATGAAACTGATTTTTTTTTTTTAACCTGTGGTTATTTTAGAAATGCTTGTCTATATATTCAATTGTTCAAGTAATTGATAAAATAAAATAATGGTAATTACTGTCAAAAGGTAGTCTTTGAAAAATCAGAGAAAGGCATACAAAAAATAATGATCTGGTGTGATCAAAATGTTTACCGACTCCCACCATAAAATAATAAATAAGAATTTACCCAGTTTAACCTTTTAAATTTGGTTGATATCCCACATAAGGTCATCTCATTGTAAAATGCTGTGAGCATAACCTGTAGATAAAAGATGGACACAGCCTCCATGTGTTAACAGTAAAGCCAAGAAGAAGTGCGTTATGTGTAGTGCGGTGAGTTTTGTGGTTTTAAAAAGAAGTCTACTTTCAAAGTCCAAGACTTCCAGTAAACACTTCCATGATGGGTTTAGAGTGTCAAATGTTACTGCTAAGTCCTACTCAATACAACACAATTGTCATTAATGTCCAGTAGGAGCATAAAGCAGGGTGTGCGTTACCATGCTGTTGACATGTCGTTGCCATACTGGTATGCAGTGTCCCTCGGTTTCTGTCAAATTTGCCCATCGCTCAAACATCAAGATGGCAACAGTGGAAATGCTCAACTCTAGGTTTTACTAACCAACTAATGAGTAGGTCCATCTTTTATATACAGTCTATGGCATAAACATTCCACGGCTCACCATGGGCTGCAAACTCACGGAGAGGGAAAACATCAACGTCAGTGTCAAACTGACTCCATCTTCCTGCTGACAATTATCACTTTCAATTGTGTGCACGTGTAAAAGACTGAAGGCAGCACATCGAGTCACGAATCAACCTGAAATGTTCTTTAAAGCTCACACTCTCAAGTATAACATCTTCACCTCCGTCCTCACTATCTTTCCTCACCTCCCTCACGACTCACCAGACTGGGCTCCCTACAGCTTCATCGTTCTGAAACTGAGGATGACGGGTCACTGTTTTCTCATACCGTAGGAGTTGATTCAGCACACGTCAGCTGATCAAGTAAAAGCGGTCAGAGAAGGATCAATCAGGAACTCTTAAAACAATTGTGAGCTACATGATTAAAGACCACCTTTAAGGGGACAGCAGCCAAACTTAAATCAAGTAATCCGGTAAGTTTTCATCCCTTGAGTTGGAAAAGATTTTGATCGCATCTCTTTTTCATATAAATTTGCTGAAAGCAGTTTAGGTCAAAGTATTTATGTAAAACGTTACGACCACTGACTGTAGCAGAAATCTTGAGATAAATCCTAAAGTCAATTTTAGTGGAAATTAAAAGAAATGAGAAAAATGAGTGGAGGATTAACAGAGCGTACAGCTTCTGCGTTGGGTGCTCATCTGGCCGGAGAAGGCCCAGCTCGTTGACCTCGTAGGTTTTTCCGAGATGTGCTGACAAGATCTTGTCCCCTTTTTTGACCCGACCTCCAAACACGGCAATGTTGGCCACCACTCCTCTGTAGTGGTCAAAATTGGAGTCAAATACTAAGGCTTTAAATGGGTCTTCAGTGCTCGCCATGGGCCTGTGAAAAAAAAAAAGTAGTAACATTTTACGTTTGGGTTTTTGTTTTATATCAAATATTTTTCAGATAAGGAGTAAAACCAGCAGAGCCTTCTTACGGTGGAATCCTGTTTACGACAGCTTGGAGCACCTTGTCAACATTTGTTCCAAGTTTAGCTGAAATCTGAAGAACACACAGAGACGTTTCTCAGAAAAGTGACTCAAACCAAAGTAAAGAGCAGCTTTTGCAGCACGTGCTCACCCTGATGCATTCTTCGCGTGGAATATCAAACACCTTTTCAATCTGTGACTCCACCCGCTCCGGATCAGCATTTTTCAAATCAATCTGAAGGAGATGCACCAGAATCAAACATGCGTTCGACTATAACGATAGCGTGTAACAAACCCAAACAGTGGAAGGTGTGATTGTACCTTATTGATGACGGGAATGATTGTCAGCTGAGCTTCAAATGCCAGGTAGAAGTTAGCAACAGTTTGTGCCTGAATGCCCTTCACACGACAGCACAACATTAAAATCTTCACAATTATGCAGCAAGTACATTATAAAGAAAGCATATTTTAGTACCTGATTGGCATCAACGATCAACAGGACACCTTGGCAAGCAGAAATCGAGCGAGACACTTCGTAGCTGAAGTCGACGTGACCCTGAGGAGAAGATTCACATGCACAGCTTGAGCAAAAACAATTTTACGGAAGAATGTCATGTTAGATCGGGGATCGCAAACTCATTTTTGGGCCACATACAGCTCATTTTGATTTTTAACATAAGAAAAAGAAGTGCAGTTTCAACAGTATGTCTGTAACTATGTGGAAGTGCTCTTAAAGAGTTTGACATATGCTCTGTTGAAGGAATATATTTCATATATGCAAACTTTTGAGCTAACACAGACTAAAATTACAGCAGTGCAAACTGTGTGTGTCACATTGTTATGTGAATTTGTATGTATTCAGTTGGTGATGCAGAAAATCTATAAACGTTTTTATTCTTGGTCCCAATGCTGCAGAGGCTCTTTAACACAGATAGAATTGCAACTAATGAGCTCAGACTTGAAAATTGATCAGTCTGTAAGCTATTTATCACCAGGAATACCTTTTCAATCAATAAGCTAAATTTAACTTTGACCTGATGACAAATGTCACATCGACTGTCAGGAAAGGCGCTAAAGTAAATATATTATACTAAATATTCTTTTTTTCTCCACTAAGTGAAGTGGTGATCGGTTAACGACTTTTCTCAGCTTTACTCTCATCATATTTGCAGCAACAGTGTTTTATTTTAATGCTCATTATAGATCTGCAGCACCTGTTCCTCTGATAATGTCTCTGAGTGGAGAAGGGTGTAACTCTATTGATTTTCTGGAAAAAGAGAGTGAAACGGTGCATGCAACCCCTCTGTGAGCACACAGAGTGTCTGAAGCAGAAAGTCTAAGATAACAAAGAAAGCTGATAACTGCTACTGTGATACCTGTCATCTGTGACGGGGGTTTGAGGTTCGTCGGGCCAGTTAACACAACAAAGCCCGGTTCTATTAAACTTGCCACTTAGTATACCAATGCACACCTCTCCTTACCGGCGTGTCGATCAGGTTCAGGAGGTACCGCTGCCCCTCGTGGTGGTAAAACAAAGACGCTGTCTGGGCCTTCACCGTTATCCCTCTCTCTCGCTCCACCTGCAGCTTGTCCAGCACCTGTTTATTCTTCTCCGTCTTTGCTATAGCACCTGTTTGTCAGTCACACCATCAGTGAAAATGACATGAATTAGTTTCAACATATGCGACACCAAAAAATGTGAACTGCCGACTGGTGCTCCCTGACGTGTGTGAGAGGTGCTATATAGCCTCCAGCAGCAGGAGTAGGGTGACCAGGGGTCGTACTTTAGATTGCACATACCACATATTGACAAAATGTCCCAGGGAAGAATATGAACTGAAGTCACAGAGTACATGTAAGTCCTTAATCTATTTATGCTGAAATGAAACCAAAGTCAAATACAACTGATTTGTCCTCACACATTAAATTCCAAATTTCTGCTGTTTTTGGATGCATTTATTTCATAAATTTCAGACCACCTCTTAGCATCAGAAACATGTGACACATTGCGTCACACAACCCTGCTCTTTGCCTCACATTTGTTTCTTTGTTATTTTTACCCTTAACTAGAGTACACTGTGGAGTTTCACACATGGAGCACTGTCGACCAGTGTTGGTCAAGTTACTTGAAAAAAGTAATTAGTAATTAATTACTGATTACTTCTCCAAAAAAGTAATCCCGTTACTTTACTGATTACTTATTTTCAAAAGTAATTAGTTACTTTTTAAAAACATGATACACAACCCGAATAGGTAATAAAGTAATAGACCTTTAGCCCAATTCTATTTTTTATGCATAATCCATCATATATAATGTAATCAAATTTAAAAATTCTCTTTTAACAATTGTTTTATTAGTTTTAATCTTTTAACTTTATGCACATTGCATCAAGCAAAAATTAAATTATATACAACAGTCTTTGACTTGAAGAACATTTAAACCTATTTTCTGCATATTTCAGCATATAGAATAGAATAGAATATTTTTTTTTTACGTTTACACTCACTCTTTCAAATAGATGCAAGTAAAACACAGCAGAAAATAAATAAAATCAAAGACTCAGCGGCACTGAGTCCTGTTGCTCTTAAATCTATTTTCACCTGTTTAGCAGAAGTGGGGCCGGTGGAGGTTTGCCCGGTGCCATAGCGGTCATGTCAGTGGAAGGATCCGGGAGTTTCTCTGTGAATTTCACATTCCCATGTGCTCGGTGCTTGCTCAGAAGTTTAGGGTTTTTTTTTCACTTTATAAAGAAGTTTTCTTCCCACGCAGTGTACAGCGGACGCTAATGTTTTTGTCACTTTTTACAGAATCACAGAATCAAACTCGAAGTAAGGTCAGTACTTCCACGCTTTAAACGCTCCACGGTCGTACTCTCTCGCACTCGATATATTATCCATTGTTGATCTGCACATGTCTGTTACCACGGACGTCGCACGCGCTTACGTCATTGTCATGAGACACTCTCGCAAACAAAAGCACGGTTAAGTAACGCAGTAGGGCAGCATGCTTACGGGAAAGTAACAGTAATCTAATTACCTTTTTTGCAATAGTAATCCCTTACTTTACTCGTTACTTGAAAAAAGTAATCTGATTACTGCCCATCACTGCTGTGACAGGAGCAATATTACAAGTTTGTGTCATTAACTTCTACCTCCTGCCTGTTAATGTGCTACTTCAAAGTTTTTTTAAAGAAAATAATTTATGAGTAATTTAGATTTGCTAAACAAAATCAAAAGGTGAAAAGCAGACAGCATAGAGTTTGGAGAGCAAACATACCAGTCATTTCCAGCAGTCTGTCAGCCAAGGTGCTTTTCCCGTGATCAATATGGGCGATGATGCAGAAGTTCCTGATTCTGTCCACGGGGAATTTGGACAGGTCCACGGCATCCTTAAAAGCAAAACAGCAGAAGTGTGCTGACTACTGACAGCCACTGAACAGTAACCCACCTAAAGCCATACGGCACACTTGGTTCAGTAACTGCAGCTTATGGTTATCTCTGCAGGAAACAAACAGGTGGAGGCAACAACTTTATGACTGTGCAGCTTCTTGGCTGTGCTCTCAGAATCCCTTCCAAACTGTAACAACAGTGTACCTGCTTATTATTATTATCATTATTAGCATCATTATCAATGTTATTTTAACCAAATCACACTGACAGTACCAGGTCCCTGCAGTTTATTACCTTGTCGGGCTGGGTGCTTAGCCTCCTGGAGCTGCTGCATAGCACAGGCAGTGCTTTCATCCAGCGGTGTCTGAACACTGTGTAGGTCACATTAGAGTCTAGACTCCTTCTTCTGCACATTTTAAACTGCAGCACACGTCTAAACAGGGGCGTCCCACAGCACCGTTTCACCATAGAAAACGACATGTTTCGGTTCAGCTTGTAGCCTCACAGCATGAAGAAGACAGGGTCTCCTCCCTGTCTTGATAATAATGATGATGTAATGTTCACACGATACAATTAAATTTACATATTTATATATATAAACGAAACTTTAAAAGAAAGAGCACCGTAATCATAATAACCCCGGCGCATTTGCTCTCAGAGGGCTGACATTTTGGGTGACAGGTCAGCGACAAGGACTTCTGGGAAATGTTGTTCCTTTATCAAGAGAGGAGAAATAAAACAAGAGGAAGCCTTACAATACCTTCCGTTTTCGTTTAGTCCATCACAGAAAGCGAAAACATCTCTTTAATTCAAATGTACACTCAGCAAACGTTAGCGCACTTCTCTTCTAATCTGCCGAGATAACTCTAATGTCGATAAAGCTAGCTACGCTGCTGCTGTTCATTTGACAGGGATGTTAAAAAAAAAAATGCTAATACGACCCCAGGCCAGGCTAATGCTTTTCTAAATATTAAACAGCAGTGCCCATAGTGATTAATCCCGCATTATTTTTCGCGCACGTTTGAAACCTTCGAAAGCGTACAGGGGTCAACTATCACCGCATAAAAATACCTTTGGAAATAACTGACAGCTGGAAGTCCCGCCCACTCAGGCCGTCAGATGAAGGATAAAAATGGATATCAGTTGCTATGACAACGAAACTGCCTCTCGCACAAGAATAGATTATGCCTCTCTTCTTTGTGCCAGCACAGATAATAAGCCTCTGCTAGTCCCCGCTTCTGCCTGTCATGCAATCATTTTTTCCCTTTTCAAAACGTGAGACTTTTAAACTCGGCGACACGTTTGATTGAAAGCGGTTTCGCTTTCGATAATAAATGGCAGGCTTTTAAATGCAACGTGTTGCATTCATCCGTTTCAAAGACAGCGCCTCATTCATCAAAGACTCTTCTGCCTCGTTTCTCCCGCATAATAAGAAATGATGCCTGTCTGTGCGCCCGGTCATAAATCTCTCAGAAACAGGACTGTCTGTTGGTATGCAAGACATCGTGCACGTGTAATTCTTTGCAGTGTTAAAACTTTTAATATAACCTAACAAGTATAGTATAAAACCAGGGGTGCAGTCATGGGGGGAAAATGGGGGTCAAAGCCACCACTCCTCTGGTCACCCAACACAAACAATGTTAATAGCTATTATACACATGAAACTTTTCGCATCAAATAACCTCTTTTTTCCCCCATTAGAACTTTTTTTTTTTTGCAGTAGAATTTCTCTACAGGAGCAGCTCATAACTGCAGAAATACACGTGCAGCACATATGTTTGTTCAGCTAAACAACAGAATTGGGACATGCTGAGAGATTAAAAAGAAACTTGACATGTTTATGACCTGTAATAATGTTTTTCATGTGTTCTTGAGGTTATATTTTAAAGAGCACAAATCCTCTCTGAGTACTGAACCTTCTGGATTCAGGAGGCAAGGATTTAGGAGACTACTTTTTGTCACAGTCCTGGGCCAGTAACAGTGTCTTGTGTATTGTTATTGTAATTTGTTATCTTTAGTGTTTAATAGAAGTTTAGGTCTGTGCCTCTGAGTTCTGTCTATGGATTTCCTGTTTTACTTGAAGGTCTGTGTCTTGTGTTGGCGTACTCTATTTTTCTCACCTGGTCTCGTTTTGCCCAATTGGTTCCAGCTGTGTTTTCACCTGTGCCTAATTCCCCCTGTGTTCATGTCTGTGTATTTATAGTGTGTGTCTTTCAGTGCTCGTTGTCGTGTCGTACCCTCATTCTGGCCTGTGTGTTTTGTTTCCAGTTCAGTTTCCAGCCCTCCTAGTTTTGTTCTGTTTTTTGACTTATGCCTGCAATAAAGCAGTGGATCTTGAGTTTAAGTTCTGCATCCACGAGTCTGCATATTGCGTCCTTTTTCCTGCCTGCCTGCAGTCAGCCATGACAGAACGGCACGACCACAATGGACCCAGCGGACTCCGCCTTGGAGAGTGATTTTGCCTGAATCCTTCACTTGACCAAACAAACCACCCATGCTTCGGATTCTATGCATGACTATTGGAATAAATGCTATTGAGGAAATCCTAGAAGGGAATCCTCTCTTTCGCCACTTCAGTAGATTTCAGGATGCATTGGAGGAGCTGCACAAAGCTCGGGAGACTCTACAAGCTCGGGAGCTAGCAGACTTCGTCCGCTCCCGGAACTCTACTCCAAAGCAGCACCAGCAACGGTCGGAGCTCGTCCTGGAGCAGCAGTAACGGACAGAGCCCGCCACGACGCAGCAGTGGCCGCCACATGGGGAAGGGATTTCCACACCGCTGCCATGAAATTCCTCTCCCTGCACGTCCGCCTCCGGCACTTGTTCGCCTGCCTTCTTCCTGGCGGTGATGTGGTCGGAGGATGAGGAGCCAGTCTCCAACTCTCCACCATCACCGGTCTCCTCTGTCGTCTCCGCTGCCTCCTCCTCTGTATTGAGACTTCAATACAGCCAGCTGTGGTGAGCTGCAAAAACACTCTTTCTGTTTCCTCGGATTTACAAACTGTGCTACCAGAGGCTGAATCAGAATTTTCTGTGGACTCAGTGTCAGATACCGCCGGCTTAGTAAATTCTGAAGAAGCAAAATTAAAGACTGTCTTTTCAGAGGCCACCTTTTTTCGTCCCTAAGGATTTTAGAGATTCTCTTCATGCTCCTTCAGAATCTGGGGATGTTATAGTAATCACTAAATCAAGGACTGAAAATGCAAAACCTGTTTTTACTGCAAAACTGGCATCTAAAGGGACTGGGACCCTCTCCAGGGCTTCCCCAGACGCTGAGCCACCTTCCTCAGCTGACCCTGGACCCCTGGAGGCTAAGGAGCCAGGACAGTTTGTTCAGCAGCCTCCTTCATCTTCTGGAGGCTCAGGAGAACCAACATCACCACCCACTCAACTCTCACTACAACCACCTCTTCTGCTGTTAGCCCAGCCGTTAGCTCAGTCAGCTGCCCAGCTGTCAGCTCAGTCACCTGTTTAACCAGGGGTCTCCGTGCCTTCTGGCCCTACATCTATTACCGCTTGTAACAACCCTTATTATGTTATAGCACCACTAGGGGGGGGGGTTGCCCTACTATTGTAGCAGTTGGGGGAGTCTCCTAGTGGGTGCGTGAGTATAGTGGTAGCCATTACATGCTGCTCGTGTGTCCGTTCAGGAGAAACCTTACCGTTGTAATGGGCTGGCGCCGGCGACTACCGATCCCCGCACATGTATGTACGGACCGAGTAGAGCGGTGGAGACCTGGCTTGTATGGTCTTATGTTGCTAACAACGAATAAAGGTCTGTTGTTTGATTTAACTGACTGGCTTCGAGTTATCCGGCTAACCTCCACACCACATGCCAGCTGGACCTGCTAGCCGCTCCTTCCTTGCCAGACTGCTGTTACACGCTGGAGGGTCCGAAGGCCCCGTTCAGCCGCCTTCAGTTCCTGCTGGGGGGCCCCAGGAGCTGCTCCAGTCGTCTTCAGTTCCTGCTGGGGGGACCCAGGAGTCGCTCCAGCACCTCCTGTCCGCTGACGTCTCTGGTGAGTCCACTCAGCCACCACCTGAAGGTTCCACTCCGTCGCCTGCAGCGCCACCACCGTCTGGTCCTGCACCCGAGAGTTGTCGGCCACGACCACGTCTAGCATGGTCTTCCACGTTCGCCACCTCAACATCGCCGGCCACCTTCCAGGCCGCTGGCTGGACATTATCGCCATCACGGACATCCTCCTGAACTGTGCCGCCGCCATCTTCCACGCTGCCGGCCTCATGAACTGCTTTGTCTCCGCCGTTGCCTTCCACGCAGTCGGCCTCTAGATCTGCTTTGTCTCTGTTGCTGGCCTCCGGGTCGGCCCCCTGAACTTTGTCGCCCGATGCTCCGGTGCTGTGGCCCTCCTGGCCGACCCCCGGAACTTCTGAACCGTGGACTGTTGTGCCGTTGGCCTCTGGGTCGGCCCCCTGAACTGATTATGAACTGTTTCCTGGGCCCCAGGGCCTCTCATGGACTTTGTGTTGGACTATTTCGTGGGCTCCAGTGTTTCTAATGGACTTCTTGTTTTGGACTCAGCCTTGTTACAAAACTTGTTAGTTTTTTGTGTTAAGTGAATGTAGTGAAATAAAATTGTAGCTCCTTCCTTTTCTCACCTGTTTTGTTAGTATTTAGCCAAATTTCCAGGATTTAATTTCTTGTAATAAGCGAAGTTGCTTTCAGACGTTGGGTTTGTTTCATGGAAACCAGTTGAAACTTCACATTGTTTCAAGAAGTGAAGATCAAAAGAGTTTAAGCAAGTAGCTTGCATTAGGTTGTTAGGCTTTTTTTGTGAAATCGCTTCAAACACGTCAACTGATGTTTACAAAAACAGTAATTGCAAAGATTTCTCAATTTTTAGACAACTATGCAAGCAGCTCTACTGTGCTGTCCAACCAGCTAGATACCTCACGTCCGTCAGCACTGATTTCTGTCAGGCCATGGTCTCACCCACAGTGTGGATGGAAAAATGAAACTTCAGCGAGCTTTGCATTAACAGCTCAGCGCCACAGGGCTTTTTGTGGGTTTTACCAACACGCATAATGACAGTTCCTGTCAGCCGAGGAGCATTGGTTAACAACAAATCCTCTTCTACTGAGGAAGGGCAGAGTTGCATCACTCGTGGTGCCAGGAGCCTACAGAGCTGTTGTGAACTGTGAGCTACAGTTGAGAGCTGTTCTCAAAATACTAATATAACACATTTCAGCTTTATTTTAAATACCATCAAACCTGAATGGATTTTAGAATCTGTGCTTTAAAGGTTTCCCCTAAAAGATATCTTACAACAACCCCTGTTATTTGTTTATATAGCAATTCCCAATGCTGACATGTTAACTAGCTTCACTGAAAAGATATAAAAAGACAATATAGGGGTGGCTGTAGCTCAGGCGGTAGAGCAGGTCATCTACTGATCGGAAGGTTGGTGGTTCGATTCCTGGCTTCCCCTAGTCTGCATGCCAAATATCCTTGGGCAAGATACTAACCCCAAATTGCTCTCCGATGCGTCCATTGGAGTATGAATGTGTGTGAATGTAGATTAGTTTGCACTTGTGTTTAGAAGTGCTTGTATGAATGGGTGAATGCACAAGTTGTGTAAAGCGCTTTGAGTGCTCAGAAGAGTAGAAAAGTGCTATATAAGAACCAGTCCATTTACCATTACAAATCCGACTTTCTTACTAGGTATGAAATAAACACTTTGTAAAATACATTGTTTCCCTATGAAAGCATGAAAAACCGCGGCCTCAGAGATGGAGAAATGAACCCAATATGGCAAGAAAACTAGTGCTTTGAATGAGAGGCTGAGTCAGTCCCATTAGACTAGATGTTAAGAAGCCAAGTGTAACAGCAGAAATAAACACGTTTATAACCTGGTCAGTTTTAGTCTCTGGTCTATAATTTAATTTCCTGCTTTCCTTCACTTGTTTAAATCATATTAAGCAGTGAAGTGGATTATAATGCACAGGAATGCTCTAGCTGCCAGGTGGGTTACAGGCAGCTGTCTCTTAGGCGTAACCCAGCAAAATCACTCTGAACTGATTCAGTGAACTGGATCTTTGAACCATATTTGTGGTGTCTGCCATTTGGAGCACTTTAATGCAATTATCTGACATAATTTGGATTGTTGTGCGGCTCATTGTACACCCAAGAGGTCTGTCCTCCAGTTTTGGTGAGTGAAATTCTAGTGGGGTTTTTTTTTTTTTGATACATACCACCAATAGCAGGTGTTTGTGTCTGTGTGATGCACCCATACATTCTAATAGCTAATAATTCCACCCTCATCTCCCAATCCAGTGTTTAAGTCTGACGTCATTAGCTGTTTCCGGGTCCAAAGTCCGCTTCAGGTCCCAAAGTCAAAAGAACACTGCGGCATCACTGAGAGTTACGAACTCTTTCATCTTTAAACAAAAGATCAGTGTTGCTGCTCTGCCAGGTGTAGCAATTACATTTAAAATCCAGGCATCCATGAAAACAGAATTTATGAAATTTAACGGAGTTAGAAGTTAGCAGGGAGTTAGTGCACTAGTTTCCATCTAAACATAATATACCATGTTCTGACTGAGGAATTTCTGAAAAAATTAAAACGTACAGCTCTGCTATCACTTCTGTATAATATTGAAAACAGTAGTGACGTTTGAAGTTTTACTGAAGTGAAGGCTAGCTGGTATATAATGAGGTGGCTAGCAACACAGCTATGGTTAGCATAATATAAACACAGTGAAGCTGGAGGATGAACACTAACTTAAGGGTTCCCAATGGTTAGGGACAAATGCAATTCCATGGCAGGATCCTGTAAACGGACTAAACTTCAGTCAGGAGAACAAATAATCCATCCACAAACTGAGGTTAGTCATTAATATACTGCTGCATGGGCTAGGCTGTAGTTACATCGAAAGGTTTTAAAAACTGAGCCTTAAAATGGTGGTAATAAAAACCGAGAGGCAGACAGTGATCACGGTCTTTTTTTTTTTTTTTTTTACAGGGTTTTTTA
>VUQG01045254.1:13908-27512 GCA_015106755.1 Etia nguti | reverse complement strand
AAGCTCTTTAAAATTTAAAAAAAAAAAAAAAAAAAAAGGCAGCTACGCAGTTCATTCTGTTCATTTATGTTCTTGTCTCCAAAGTCAGGACAAAAACCAGATATAAAGAACTGAAATAATGTGTTTTATTAAAAACAGTGCACTGAATCAAGCATCCACCTGGTGAACAATCCCTTTATCTGGAATGTTTAAGACTCTGTCAGGATGTTGGAGAAAATATGAACTATAGCCAATGACATAATTAAAATAAATCATAAAAACCATAGATTTTGTCTCCATGCAAAGTTTGTTTCAACAAACAAATCAAGAGAAATTAAGTTAAAATATCCATGTGAAGAAAAAAAATATCACGTCATGGAAAAACTTGCACCTTAGAGTACCATGTATGGCTGCTGATATGGGGCTGAACATGACTTTTCTCACACAATACACAGTAATCATGACAGATAGAAAGCAATCATATCTTGAACAAAAAAGGTTTAACAATACATTTTTCTTATTCTTGGATTCCAGCATCATCTTACTCTTCACAGATCAAAGGACATTTTTGCAGGATTTTAACCACCACCAAGATATTTCCCTAACTTTAAAGACTGAGTTACATGAGCATTTGTATTATACAAGAGCAATAAACCCATGAAATTATTCCGATTTTACCCCTGATTATAAATAGATGTACTAAACTAAAAATAAATTAATAAACAATAAATTAATAAATAAATAACCTGGTAGTAGCTTGTTGGTGTTTCTGTGAAACTGCCTATAACTGACATCTCATACATACTTTTTTAATGGAAGGACTCAGGAGAGACTAAAATAGAGCAAAAAGTTGAGTGAACATCCAACTTACATTTTTAACAATGAATGTTCATGTTGTTTAGTTTCTGCTGGTGTGTAAATAGGAAAAGTGTTTGCTAGCATTATACTTCTGTGTTGAATCTCTGCAGCGCCTATGACTAAAGCATGATTTAGACTTCCACGTGAAATCTACGTCCTAACTTCCGCAGTAACCGGAAACTACTTTTATCCCTACTCTGCAACCTTCCACGCCAGTCAAGTTGTTGTGGTATGCATCAATCCGACTTGTTGTTGCATTTCTTGGAATGCCGTGTAGGGTTAAAACGGGGTTCTGAATATTTCGTAAGTTACAATGTTACGGAGCCCCACAAGGCCCATTGGGGGGAAAAAATGAAGATGTACTTTTTGCGACATCCCAAGTTACTTTTGCAAGGTCCCACAAAAGCCAGAAGAAGTTTTTGATTTACATCCATGCACTTCCAGGTCAGTACTGAGTCCTTGAAAACAACCATAGCGATGGAAGACGCACACCCATGGGAGAGATTCATAGTTTTATTTTGAACTTGGGCTAAACTGTGATGTCATTCAATCAGTGCTTTATTTAAGAGACAGACATCTGAAGAGAGTTCTTAGTGCAAGAGAAAACGCTGTACCCTGACCTGAAGGCCTGGGTTATATTCATTAGCAACCAGCTGCAGTATTCTGGACAGCTTCATGGGTACCAGTGGAAGTACGATAAATGCAGGGAAAAAAGTGTTTCTCAGGATCTTGCAAAACTTTTGAGGGATCTCGCAAAGGCAACTCAGGATTTCTCCAATGTTCCTTGTGGATCTGACGCAGAAGTATAATTCTGCGTTTGTCATTGCCAGCATTTACACTTGTGTCAGGGTGCCTGCGTTACTCTGCAGTTTTGCTGCCAGAACACTAGTTAGCGGTGGAGGTTTTTGAGCCGATTAGAGTCGTAAAGAAGACATGGCACAGAAAAAACAATGTTACCGAACAGGCCAAGAGCAGTTGTAGCAGGTTGCATTAACACAACATGTAATAGCAGTTCTAGGTAGGTCCACATCAGGTGTAAGTTCAGAAAGCGTTTGCTGTTACAACGTACCAACAGCGTATATTTAACACAGAAGCATAAATGCCACTTAAAGCAGCACTTCTGTCCGCTGTTTGATTTTTTTGTCATCTGCGCACCCTGATGGCCAGAGGAAATAATTGAATTTTAATTCACTTTTACGGGTAATTTTAAATTCTTCTGTTCCCCTTTGGAGATCTAAAACTAATCAGTTTCTCTACTGTTGTTGTACATAAATTCTTTTTTCTGGGGTATAGCTAGTTCTGAAGTTTTCCCATTTTATACACATATATTACACATGCACAACCTTTGGGAAATATGTCTTTTTTTATAGTGTTTCGTTTGTTTCTTTGGCGATATTGTCCTGTAATCCCAAATGGTACATCGAGCTGGCAGAACCACACATTCTCATTTCATATCTATTTATTTTCACAGCCTTTCGGGATCTGGGAGTGTTTCGATAATTTTGGAGATTTTTTTCCTTTCTTTTTTTATTGAAGCCCCATACCTGTAGTCAAAGATAATAAAACAAGCTTTAAACTGTAACAGTACTATACAAGTGTGTTTTTGCATTGGCTTGGAAATTTTAAAAAAAGAGTCAGGGGACTCTTATATGAAGAAAGAAATCAAACGATATAGTCAGTCCCTTTCACTCGAGACAAAAATATATACTGTTATATCAAGAAAGTGGGCACTACAGCAGAATTCAACACACTGAGAAGTGATCCGAAATCAAACGTGATTCTTAATGATTATGTGTTTACTCTTCATTGGATCTGTATGTACAGCAGCCACGTACTGAAACTGAAAACATACTTTGAAGGAAATATGCACTCTAATTGGAGTCATCGTACAATATATGTCACCATGAAACCATAAATATAAATATACATACACATTTACAAAAAGCCGGGCTCTTAAAAGTGCTGCAGACAGTGTAGAAAACAGGCGAAGATAGAGGGTCACACTGCAGTCCAGGGCTTCACTCTGCAAAGGTTTGTGTACATAGTTGCTGGAGGTATTTGATTCATTACTTAGACCCCAGACAGAAGCTATCAAAACTGGTCTCTTAAACAGAGGGGACCATATTTGGTATAACGGGTTCTTTGTTTAAGTAGGTTGCCCAGTAGACGAGGTTGAAGATGCCAAAGAGAACAGGAAACAAAATCCGTGACAACCTGTCAATTTTGCTGACACTGTTGAAGGTCTTCTTGCTTTCTTGGGCCTTGCCATCCGCTTTGGGCTTGTTTGGGTCCGTCGCTCCGCCTTTGGCAATGGTGGGAAGAGTGCTGGAATCCTTGGTCACATTAGGCGCATAGTTGGCTACCGCTACAGCATAGGCGTTATTCTTCTTGACGATGGAGGCTCTCTCTTTCTTCTGTTGAGAGACCAAAAGGATTACCTGGAAAGGCAGCTTTACTTGTCACCATCTGCCCCTGAATTTCAAAATGCATTTACATTAAGAGAGCGGAAAGACCCCGGTAATGGATCGAGCCCATTTTGCAAAGTCAGAATGAAGGCCACTTTTATTTTATCCAGGGATGTTCAGTTTGTGGCAGACTTATACATGAGCAGGAGGTCTAAATACTGTCTTACATCACCCAGCTTATATCCCACCGCATGGTGAAAATTAAAACTTTATGAGGAGACAGGAAAATTACATTACAGTTGCAATTTCAAATGAATGATGAGGGATTTCTTTCACTGCATTTTAATGACTTTTCTTCAAACCTAGCCCTCTGAAAATCTGCATTCTCCCTTTCAGGTTAAAGGAAATAATGTTTTCGTTAAGCAGCTCCAGAAAAAAAATTCCTTTTGTTGTCTTTTTATGCTACCCGTCGTGCTGTATAAGATTAGCCTGCAAGAACTTTTATGAGCCAGTAACTTTAATTACCACTTCTGTGGTAATTCATTGTTTAGCTAAGACAATCAAGTACTTTTTATCTTTCTCTTTGTTTGCATGAAGGTATCATTTCTGTTCACATTTTGTGCTTTCTTGCTGTCCAGAACACGTCCTCTCTGTTTTTGTTTTCTTATTACGTTGAAATGATTTAATGGACGATTTGCTCTCATTTCCAAAAAAAAAAAATGTCTGGATACCTAATTTTGATTTCTGGGTTTTTGCTTCTACTCTTGATAAAATGTAATGTCGTACAACACGTTTATCAGAGTTTGTACTCTTAGACAGATAGAGACTTTTCTGTGGTAGTTTAAGGGTTGCTCTGCTGAAGGGCAAATCACTATGTAGTTAAATGAGACGAGTGGATTAATGGTACTTTATGCCACTGCCACCCTAGGCAGGGGTCAGCTCCTCAGTTGTGGCTGCTGCAAAAACTAAATGAAACTTTATGAAAAAAAAAACCTTAGATTACATCCGACATCTGTCCGTCCACGTGTGTGGCTCTTTTTCTCCTGTTTGGTAGGAGGGGCTAAAATGGCTCTCTAGATGTTGAAGATTGCTGACCCCTGCCCTAGGGAAAACAATGGTTGGAGTCAGTGGCACAAGCACAATTGCTGTGACCGTGTGCTGTGATTTTGTGAGCCTGTTGGCTTTGAAATGGCTATTTCAAAGATGGGGACCAGGCCCGCAACCACTCAGTTCCCATCTTAAAAGACACTTTGGTACATCAAGACAGGAATAAGATGGAGTCAGTCTGCTATTAGTTTGCGACTAAAGCAGTTCAAGTTGGCAGTTACATGCAATCTGTGATAATTCTGATGCATCAGCAAAAATCAAAAATTAACATTAACTATTTACATTCAGTAGTCACTTGGATTCTTGGACTCTAAATGTAAGTAGTTGATGTGAATTTCAGTTTAATGTGAATTTCTATATATGTAGATGGTAACAGATACAAAGAAAGGCATTGCAGATGAGTTTTGCTAATTGGTGCAGACCAACTCAAATTGATTGCAACATTTTGTCAATCTGTCTGCAATTATAAATTAGACAGCAATTACTTACAAACCTTCACCAATCTGTCTGAGAGTGACTGCAATCAGTCTGAATCAGATGGTGATTGCCTGGAGACAGATTGCCTCCCACCAGGTGACCCATGCAATCAAAAATGGTTGCCCACAGGTCAAAGGTGTTGCACATTCAACCTCTAGGCAATTGTAGTGAGAACTGCCTGAATGTATGGTGTGAAGACAGTGGCACTGACAAAAAGACAGGGGGCCAAAATGCAGGTGACAGAGTTGAAGATATTAAGATCCTGGGAGTGACCAGCATGGACACGATGAGAAATAAGCATAATAGCTCAGGTTGCAAGGAAAAGGTTCATGGAGAGCATGCAGAGGGTTGGTGTGACAATGGATGAACAGAGGATGTGAGGGATAGAGTGAGATGGAGGCAGATGATCCGCTGACCCCTGAAGGAAGCAGCGGAAAACACACAGACCCATCTTCTCATGACTAATAGAGTCTGTACTCGACAGACTGAATTTTAAAGAATCAGACACACTGCTCAGAATACTAACCAGCTATTTTTGCCTATTCCTATTATTTCTGTGGAGGTAAGCCACATTTGTCAAATCCAGACTTTTACAAATTTAAATCCCTTATCGCTTTATGTTCTTAAAACATTTCTGCCCCCCTGTAGATATAGGGGTTGTAATATGAATGTATGACTTTGCCCGACTAAATGCTATAAAGGTTAAAAAACTGATTTTGCAGAATGACTGAGGGCTTCATGTTGGACCAAAGTGTACGTGAAGGGGCTCTCTGTGATTAAAGCATGTCAAACAAATTACACAATATCTGACCATTGATGGGATTCACCTTTCCTAGGCTGAGTTTGACACCTATTAGCACCAGGGGGGATGAACACCTGATTGCACTTATATTCTTTATCGATATGCTGAGCCTCAGAGTGAGTGATTTTATAATTAGTTCTCAGTAGCTGCAGCACTCTGGCTCCACTCTTGGAAGGTTAAAGAGGCCATTACTGCTGTTTCCCTTTGCTTCCAACAAATGCCTTCAAAGCTCCAATCTCTGAGCACTGCCGTCTTCAGCATACAGTACAATGCTAATGAATTCTCTTTGAAGGCGGAGCCTGTCAGAGGATGCGCTTTCTTCTTCATTACCTTGTCAGTCACCACGCTCTTTCCATCCCAAGCCCAGCCGCGCTTTGTGAAGTAATTGACAGTGGCAAATTCAATCAAAGCGGAGAAGACGAAGGCGTAGCACACGGCGATGAACCAGTCCATGGCAGTGGCGTAGGCAACCTTAGGCAGGGAGTTCCTTGCACTGATACTCAAAGTTGTCATTGTGAGAACAGTGGTTACACCTGGAAATGGACAAAAACAGGTAGCCAATAAGATGAGCTCTGGCGATGTTTATTAAGGGTTTTTTTTTTTTTTACTGTAATACAAATTCTGCTACGCAAAACTGTAATGAAGCAAGGGAACCAAGTGAAGCATATGAAAAGCAAATCACTTCATTTTTTCTTGTTTCGTATAAGTTTTAATATTTCTTCTGGAGCTCAGGAGATTTGGTATGTTTTTATTTCTTTCTGTGAGCTAACCAGTTCTGACTCACTAATATTATTTTCACTTGGCTTACAGACAGGTCAAGCAGTAGCGTAGCCAACTGGATTTAAAAGCAGTGAGGCCTGTAACAACTGCCCCCCCCCTTTATCCCGTTTTCTTTTGCACACAATTTCCCATCAACTTCCAACAATTCCCCATATGCATCCTTCAAACTTACAATGTTATAATTTTTGACAAAACTAGGGAAAGGTCTTACTGTCATTGCAGCATACGCATAAAATCCAGCATCTATAACAGTCAGCTCAAATTACACTGGTGCTAACAATCATCATATATGTCATATATGCTTACCAAACACAGTCCTAGCTGGCACCGATTCTCTATTCAGCCAGAAAGACACTTGGGAAAGGATGACTGTCATGATGCATGGGAGGTAAGTCTGGATAACAAAGTAGCCGATCTTCCTCTTCAGATGGAATTCAGCCGTCATCACTGTATATTCACCTGCAGACGAGAATCAGGTTTAATTACATGATGCAAATAATTCAGCTTCTTGATTCACTCTCCTTTCTTGCCATCAAACATCATATACTCTTACTGGCCACTATTTAAGTACATTGTTTCAACTCTTCATTCATCTAGACATAGTCAAGATGACTTGCTGATCATCAGAATAGGGAAGAAAGGTAAATTAAGTGACTTTTATCTATTACTTTGGTAAGGCCTTTAAGTTTTATTATTATTCATAATGAAAACACTTTTAACCTATATATCTATCAGTGTAAAAATAGTGAAACCGGAGTGAGGGCCATGATGAATGAGTGTGTCAAGTGTTTTAACCCACACAACTGGAGACAATATCTTCTCACTCCAATTTAGCTATGCAAGTGCAAGCCCACGCCTTCCGGTGCCTGTATATTTATGTAATTCACATTGTTAAAATATTATATTTATATCACAAGCTTTAAGACAACAAAGCAGTATTAAACATAGATTAGGCTGCTCCAACTGTCAGCAGTGCACAGTCGATATACAGTAATAATCCATCTATACATGCAAAAGTAGGCAGTAAGAGTTCCCGGCCACCGAGCAAAGCTTAATAGCTGACAAAGCGGTGAAACCGTGCCAGTGCTGCAGTATCAGGCAGTCTTTCCAAACAGAAGATATCTCAAAGAGAAGCCAAGATTAGACATGGGAAGAAAAAGATGTGTTACCAATGGCAACAGAACAGAGAAACATAGCTCATTTGCTATGATTTTGAAATGAAGGCCTTGATATACGCTGCCACTTGGCAAAAGGAAAGTCCTTTTCAGCAGTGGGAAGGAGGGGGTAGAAGCGATGTCAATTCCACAGAATAATCCCAAAAGATGTTTTAAAAAAAAAAAAAAAAAAATTCCCTCTCTTTCTTTAATAGCACTGTAGCTGTACTTCTTGTGTTCCTAGCAGTTACGTGAAGACTTATTCTTTCTCTGACACAGGCACACATACTAACACAGGAATTTGGAGGAATCAAGTGCACTGTCAGTACTCTCTATGGAGCACTGTATCTTCTGTAATTTAATTTGCATGCCAGTCCCGGTGCTTGTGTTGTTGGATGGGGGAAGGGGATGTACAAGCGAGGATATGGATGCTGATGAGTCTTCTCTGGAAAAACCTGTGATCACTTCACTTAGAGGGAAGACAATTATAGCATGAAGATAGTAATCCTGTCATGTTTCCCACTGAAGCACGAAACAAGTGTAGGAAACAAGGTTCCATTCTAAATGGATGAGAACACCTCAGTCTCTGGGAATATGCTATACAACAGAACCTGAAGAAATATATGTTATTTGGAAATGCTATATAAATAATATTCAAACAACTGATGCTATCCATTGATTATTTTTGTACACATCTTAGCTCCTGTCATGTGTGTCAGACTGAAGGGTTTTCCTGGCAAGGATAATATTTTGATAACATTTTATAATTCGGCCCACGACTAAGGGTGTAATTCCCCTGTAACTGAATGGAATTTCAATATTTTTTTTAATACAAGATGTAATTATATTTACCTACAAATAGATAAGTACACTAGAATAAAGGGATAACAAATGATATTTTTACAGGAAATAAAGAAATAATTTAACTGTAAGTGCAGCGTAAATACATTTTAAAAAAAAACTTTCAATGTAAGAAACGAGTCATGGGAAATAGTGTTTGTTTTTCTGCAAAATTACCATGAAATTACACAACGTACAGAAACAGTGCATTGTTGGCTAAATACTTCTGACTGATATATTTTTAGCCAGTGAGCATATCCTGGATATTCCCCCTTTTCTGACTCTAATAATTTACAAAATTAGCCTAATTCTTTATTCAGTATGACCTGAATACAGAGACTGAACACATGAAGTCAACGCAAAAGTGATTACAGGGGTCAGCGACGAGGCCATACACTTTCATATAACTTGGAAGCTTTTTACAACAAGAGGAGTCACACGATGATGGGAATTTTTAGCCTTCAGGAGGATCCCTAGCATCATTAGCATCATTAGTGTCCCTTTGACCACCTAGCTAAGCCAGCATTAGCTAGTAATACGTCTGATCTATTTTGTTCTCCAAATATGGTCACATGCCAAAATAAAAAACGCTGAGCCTCAAAACTAACACTTTTTAAAAGCCATAGTTTTGCTCTTTTTTTCTTTTTCTTTATTCAATAGCAGCAGTTACAGATAACACGGGAAGGTGTGATGAGAGAGTGGGGTAGTACAGTAAATCAAAACCGAAGCATGCCACATTAAGGTATGAGCCTCTGTACGTGGGATGCATGCTCAAACTAGTGAGTTATAAGGCGTCTCACAATGCTACTGATTTAGTAGAGTGTTTCTGACAGCTGTACGCCTGCAGCTAGTATCAGCAGAAAAGCCACCATATAATAAAAGCTGCCCAGCAACAAACCAACAAAACGATGAAGTTAGCAACTTGCTAATGAATATAGTGGAGTATTTAGCAGCTAAAGAGCCAGAAGTACCCCCCAGGAGACCCTTAAGAGCTAAGAGTATGTGATTTGCTAAATGTACAGAAACAACTCTAAATGAATGCTATTTTTAATCAGTACTGGCTGGATGTGTGGGGGAAGGGGAAAGCATTTTAGGCATTTTAACAAACAAGAAAAAACACTTTTGCTAAGCTGTCCTTTAGTGGTACAATACTTTCCACACTGTGTGTGAAGTAAAGCATCACTACATTCAGCTCTGTTCAGGCATGGATTTTTATGAATAATGCATTCAACAAAAAGATTTCTGAGACAACAAACATATATTTGGAATTGGGAGATTCTTCTAACAGTGTCTTGGTATGTTCACAGGCTTATGCAACATGTCCATCCTTGCAAAGCCAGAGAGTGCATTAGTTCGTGCCAAATGACCTAGTTTGCAAGTATGCTACACCACACACTGACACACTAGTAATGAATGATTAATTTAAAGTCAGCCAATCAGATAATGTGGAGTGACTAGCTAAACAAGAGAAACAGCCACTGGCAGGCATTCTGCCTTCCACCAAGGCATCAAACACCATTTAACCTATATAGGAGAATTTAGTCCATGAAAGGGTATTCTTACATAATAAAACTGCAGAAGGGATTCCCTTGATGGGGGATTTCAGTCACTGGGGAAATACTGTGTACTGGTAATTGATACCCAAAGGGAACATTGGTGGAACACTCAGGGATGCAGTAGCATTCACAACATTGTATAATGTTGGCTGAAATAATATGATTTCAGCCTGTATTTAAATTCACAGCTGACTAATTAAAAAAGAAAGAAAGAAAGAAAAACAGAGACCTTTTTTAGTTCTATTAAAAGCAGAATATTTCACATATTTCAGTAAATGTGGTCTTAGACTTTCATACAAGAACACAGGTTTAGATCTTGTGTTTTTATTCCAGTACTTTCACCTACACTATCCTGAAATACATCGAAGCTCCAGCATGAAAAAAGTTCCAGAAATGAAAAAAGTAGAACATCTTGTGAGAAAAGGGGGACTCACTCTCCACACTCAGGCGCATACAAAAGACATCCAGCTCCACAGCAAAGCTTTGTAAACCACCCACTCTTCCCTTAAGTGTACCTTTAAAGTCTGCAGGCGATAACCCTCAGGTCAGTATCCTCCACCAGGAGCAAATTTCTCAAACTCTTGCATGATCATCAAATGTAACCCATTCTTTACATTTTTGATAATCCATCCCAGGGATTATTCACATTTCCACTCTGATCTCACTTTCTTCCCCGAGAGGTTCAAAACAGTGCTTTTCCCCCTTTTTAGCTAATTTATCATCCTGCTAGAGCTGATACATTTTCAAAGGAAGTTTCAGCTTTCTTCAAACTGATTAATCCAAACTGACAATACTTCACCTTTAAATAGACAGAATCAATCACTGCATGTACAAACAATACAGATTTAAAAGATGGTGGGGTGGGGGGGTGACGACGTCAGTCTTCCAGCAATTACAGCCTACTTTCCCATTCTCACCACTATAATCACCGTGACTTCTATCATCATCTTGCAAGAGCTGCATATCCAGAAAGGTTTCTTCTGTCAGGTTTTGCTCAGTAGTATTACTAAAATTAGATCAGTGCTGTCACTCAGTGACACAGAGTATATTGGATGCTTTCAGATCTCTCATCCTCTGCAATTTACTTGACCTACACCACAGATGCTACTCTGTGAAATCCTGCAGAAAGTACATTCAGTAATGCTAATTGGTTGGGTAAACTTATTCTTTTAGGTGTATAGTAGGTTTTAAGGCTTTGTAACCACACAGCATTACATTTGATGGCAAAGTTTTAAGTGGTTCCCAACATTTCTTGTAGTGAACCAGTATGTTATTTAACTTTTTACATTTATGCCACTGTATTTTAGGGGGACAACATTGCACTTGCACTTCACTAGATTTATTATATAAATAAAATTAGTACCAGATAAGACTAAATTTAAAATTATGTATACTTTATAAATCAGTGATAAAAAATAAGTCAGTAAGATGAGAAGATGCTATAATAAAGCCAGTCCATCACTTCTTACGCATCTATTTTTCTAACTTTTCTTTAAACGTTGCTTGTTAAGCCCTCTGTGACTTGTGTTTGGAATAGTGCTATATAGGTACTTTTTGATTAGTTTATGCTTATGCGACCATGGCATTGTCACCATGACAACATGCACCATAATAAATTGTGTGTCCGGTGAAGTTGGTTCATCTGTCAGGTCTGTTTTGTCATCCTCCAGGCTCTGCTTCACTCATTCTTACCCCTAACATCGTCATTATTTTTATCATTATTGTTGTTATTATTATTACATGATTGCTGCTGTTTTGTCTGTGATAAACAGCGCTGCGTTAACTTCTCATACCACAGTGCTCCCACTCTGCTACAACAACCTACCAACCACATCCACCCCATCACATCTCACTGCACCGATCAGGCGGCCTATTTATGCTTGTCGATGTTACTGCTGCTCCACTCCACCCAGCCTCCACCTGCTTTGGTTCTGCTCTGTTTGTACGCACCCTGGGGGGTATTTATTTCTAAATTAATAACTGTTGGGGGATTACTTGCAGTGGTTCCTGCACGTTATTTATCACTACGCAGGGAATTTCATTCTGCTACGCAGTATTGCTACAGCAGGCAGCTTTACCAACAGGGGGCCATTTTCCCAAAACAATTCCGATTTCCATTTTTATTTTGCAATATAGTTTATGATAGAATCAAAAGTAATGTTAAAAAAATATAATAAGGATATAAAAAGGAAATATAAACACATCTTGTAAATAAAGGTAAATGTAACATTTTTTCTTGTCTTTATGTGAACACAATCCTCAGAAAACCAAAACAAGTACGTATCATTCGTCTCACTAACTTACAGTGCATTACATAGCCTTTATCAGTGATTTGCTTGTTGCATCACATCATCTGCCATCACAAAGTCAGATTTCTGTTTTGTCGCTTCCAACGTTTGAAGGAAAACAGCTGCCATCATCCTCTCATCCTTTTAGAAGAAGCCTGGTAGCCTCACACTGCCTCGGTATTTAAATTCTGACTTGTGGCATTTTTAGTTACCACATCTTACAACCAGCTTTTTTGATCTAATCTTTCAAGTTACATCTATGTGTGTCCTACATCTTGGACAGTGATGGTGTCGCTTTCATCTTCACACACGCACAAGTTCCGATCTTGTTTCTTGGCATCTGTGTTGCCGTATGTAGAAGTGTATTGCTTCTATTTTTAATCCTCATTATCTCTTACTTTTTTTTTGGTATGAATTTTGGGTTTTTTTCTGAACTTTGTCAAAGATATGCTTGTTAGAACACTTTTTTGAAATTATTTAACTTCACTACCGATTGCCTCGGATAGAGCATATTTCTATTTCTGTGTATAGCCAGCAAAGCTTCAAGACGACATGTTCGTTGCTGCCACGTTTCCCTGTGCTTTAAAAACCCAGCTCAAACTTTAAGACCAGAATGAAAAACATCTATTTAGTCCTTGTATTCTACATATAATCAAGGAAAAAAGAGTGTAACAAGAGAACAGTCTTCAGAATTTACAAAAACACACTTCAAGCATGTTACGTGTGTGGATGATGAATAGTTTCATGTCCGAAAGCAAAAAAATTGGCCAATATGTCAGTTTTTTAAATCACCAATATCAGTATCAGTTGTAAAATTCGAATATAAGGGCTCTATTCTGTGGCTGTAGCTCAAGTGGCAGAGCAGGTCAGCCACTAACCAGAAGGTCGGTAGTTCGATCCCAGGCTGCTCCAGTCTGCATGCCAAATATCCTTGGCCAAGATACTAACCCCATCTTTGCCTACTGGTGGTTGTCAGAGGGCACGGTGGTGCCAGTGTCCGGCAGCTGTGGCTACAATGTAGCTTACCATCACCAGTGGGTGAATGACTGAATGTAGTGTAAAGCGCTTTGGGGTCCTTAGGGACTAAGTAAAGCGCTATACAAATGCAGGCCATTTATGTGTTGATGGGCTTTTTGGGTGGTAGCCAGGTGAAGGCTTATTTCTGATTGGTCAGTGACCACCCTAACTCGCCTGAACACACATCTCTGACAACAACTAAAAAATTTTAAAAAGATTTACAACCTAAAACCATATAGAATGATGTAGTACGAAATACTTCTTGTCCTTGGAAGTTTATATAGTGTAGGTTTACCATCTATTTAGTGATAAATGGGACCATAACCACCAAATCAGCAACA
>VUQG01045254.1:0-13888 GCA_015106755.1 Etia nguti | reverse complement strand
AACCCCATCTTTGCCTACTGGTGGTTGTCAGAGGGCACGGTGGTGCCAGTGTCCGGCAGCTGTGGCTACAATGTAGCTTACCATCACCAGTGGGTGAATGACTGAATGTAGTGTAAAGCGCTGACAAAAAACTCACCAAAAAAGTATTTTCTGAGGTCAGTTGAGGAGGGGGCTCATCTACAGAGTTTTTGCAAGTACAGCTGTTACCCCTTGCTTGTTTTCCAAAAAATCCAGGTCTGTCTTTTAAATACAGTAGTAATGTTAAGCTAGTTTGTATAAATGATATAGTATGCAAGCTCCATGGTAATGTTTGCCACTAACATTAGAGCAGACAAGCATACATTAGTGAATGTATTTATAAAATAAGCAAGAACTTTATTCAAGTAGGTTTATAACGAAAACACAGAACAACTAAATCAGATTATATTTTATATTTTGCTTATTTTTAGTCTTAGTTTTCCTGTTGTGGACATAATGGATGCAATCAAACCTAACAATGCAAGACATTAACTGTTATTTTAATGTGGGATCTAAATCCCCTTTTTAGATAGAATCATTCAGTCAGGCTTGGCGACTTCAATATTTCATCTGAAATCATCTCAAAGTGCAAAAACACAACATGCTGTCAACTAAATAGATTAAAAATTAAATAGTCCACTACTGTCTGCTTTGATGATGAACTTGAGCCTTCTTCCATTTCCTGTGGAGGCGCCATATGTGGCGTGTTCCATCTCTGCAAATCTCCAGATAGGAGATGGCAGGAAAATCCTGGTCCATTCAGTGAAATTAACATCAGATTCACTGTCTCTCTATAACATGTTTTACAGCCTAATGGATCTCAAGTTCTAACTTGTGATTCCTTAAGTGAATGATGGCTGGTTAAGATGAGATCTTGTCATGTATAAGATTGTCTCTGCTCCTCTGTATTTGTCCTTAATGGCAGCTGTGCAAAGACAACAAACTAAGCATAATATTTCTCCAGAGGTGCCACAAAAAGCAGCTCAGTCTGAGATTTCAGTTCCAGTCACCCTCGTAGTAAATACTGATGTGGATGATAAGCCATGTGTTTGCTACTCAGTGCTGATGTTTCAAGGATTTGTGCGAGGGTCTTGTATAATATCACAATTTGTTGCTCCAAATCCATTTCGACTGTCTTTCAGTCAGCTTAGGGGTCGTTTTCATGCTGACATTCACTCATTTGTGGCTCAAGATAGACCAGGATGAAAAGATTACTATTCCGTCTGCATTTAAATCACTAGCCAATGTCTACCGAAGAGTCAAATGCCTCCTTAAAAAAACCTAGTAAGCAAGTTATTTATATTTATGTAGATGATAGATTTTGTTCAGAATTTAATGCATCTCTCAACTCTAGTCAGACACTTCAGTTTCTGTGTGTTTTTGTGCTAACGTACCAAAGGACATCTGAAAGACAGAAGTTGTTCTTGCCTCCTAGAGCATCTCTGTTAGTGTCTCTGACAGCTAAAGCAGGTGCATGTTATTCATTGCTTCTAGTAATGCATCAGCATGTCTTATTTTTTACTGGTAAATATAAAAAAATCCACCCAAATAAATGGCATTTCCACCATGTTTGTTCTCCAAACAAGGGGAGGGTTTGTCAAAAAAAACAAAAAGGCTCGTCACTGCAACAGCTCACCTGCCATACAGCTTTAGGGTCTCCAAACCAGGATAAACACACAATAACAAAATATAGACCAGCAAAGTAGAAAACACCAAATTCCTGTTAAGTCAAATGATGTGCAAAAGCCAGAGCAAAGATTTCTCTGCATTTTCCAAGCCAAATAAAGTGAGTAATATAAAGACAAAACTTAGCAAAGCGTGTCACAGCGGGCTTACGGCCGCCTCCTGCAACATGTAGGAGGTGGACAATCTCAACATCCACCCAAACAAGCACAAAATCACAGTTCAGTTTGATTTTCACACTAAAACACTTTGGAAGTGAGAAAGATATTCAAGTTGCTGACTCCACAAAGTGAATGCAGCGGAAGGCATACAACAGATTCTTTCGGCTTCAGATTATTGCCGTGTTTAGTCACCAAAGGGTGTAATAGAAATACTCGGGGGGGGGTTTTCTGCATACTAGCTGGAACCAATCTGGCAAATGTTCATTATTCTCTAGCATTTGAAAATGTCTCTCTATGTCAGAGACATTTGTCTGCGGATGAAGTCAGTGAGGAGAAGAAAAAGGATCAAAAGGTGGATTTAATTCCCAACAGGCCTCGACAGACTCTTACCTGTACTCGATTTGATAGTTTCTTGTCCGACAGTTTGCCCAAGCAGGTCGTACTGGTTCAGCCGAGAGCTTTCTCCTTCCACTACAACAGACTCAGAAGCATTGCGAGTCCAAGCATAAGTCACTTCTGAGATTGTGTAGGCATCTAAAAAGAGGAAGAGGGTAGACCCATGGGAGATAAACTGATACACTTTTCAAAAATCCAAATGAAAAGCCACCTTCTACATTGTGTTTAAATGATACTGCTGAGAGAAACAAAGCCTCTCACTGCTTGACGATGTCACTTGTGAAACACCAACAAGATATCAATACATAGTGACATTTGCCCTTTTCAGTCAGCCACAGAATTTACTGAATAGGACTGAATGGGATATGAGAGTGTGTCTGCTGACCTGAGAATGTCTAATGAAACGGGAACATTTTTACTCCAGTACATTCAGCAACTGAAATATTCTGTCAGTCATGTTGCACTATAGCATGTGAAATACTTTAGATCACCACATAAACAAGACAGGACATCAAGGCATTTCAGACATGACCCACTGAGTTAGGATAATTATTGCTTTTAAAGCAACATCTTGAAACAGCTTAATGCAAAAAATTCCATCCAAATGTGAAGAAGCATTAGCAGAATTAAATACCCAACAAAAATATTTGGATGAGCTTAGCATTGGTTTCCCCATTTTTCCCAGTGACTTTTCCAATTAGTCCTCTATCCGTAGTGTTGTTTGTGCCACTGCCAAAAAACTGAGCCATGCATTCTAGCTTCACTTGTTCCTGAGGCTCCTCTCTCGCCAAAGGACCAGTGAGAAGAAGGAAGGAAAGAAAAAACAAAACAAAAAAACAAAGCAGCATTTTACTTTTGAGTTCCCTCAGGCACTATCATCATCAGAGTTACTCACAGCTGCCAAATTTTAGTGGACAGGAATGAGAGTCCATGGGGAAATCCTCCAGATGCATTGGGCACTCTGCATGCACAGTTAACCTGCATCCAATTCACAGAAAATGGAGGAGACTTTGCAAATGCATGAAAAGTATACAGCACAGATAGAAAGAAAATAAACTCACAAGCCTCATGCACTATTCAAGACACTTCCCATCTGTAATGCCTTGAAACAAAAAGAATTCATCTTAACTGTAATCAGCAGACCAAAACAAACAAGGTGCTGCAGAGACCAGCAGAAATGGTGACACTGTAGGTTAGCTCTGTGCTAAGAAACCACATAGCTGTATGTTGTTTAAGACAGCACAATACAGTGCTTACAAATGTATTAGACCAACACCCAATGTAAGGTTTATGCCACAGCTGCCAGAAATTAACAATACTGGTAATTACCAAAAGTCTTTTTTTACGTTTCTGTAATGGTTAATCCACCAGGACAAGCTCTTTAATCAAAATAATGTTTTCATTGCTGAACTGTAATTCTTATTGTTATCCATGAATCTTCAACTTGGGTATTTTACAAAAAAGCATATTATTAGTTTTTACTAAGATGCCAAATTACAGATGTTTGTGTTTCTAAACAGAAAAATTACTTCTCAGAGTCCAGTGTGCTGGCGCAAATTTAGGTATAAAAACATGAATCTCCTTCAATGAACTCAGTAATTTTTGTTTTTGTAAAACAGATTTAATGTTTTTATGACAAGCGGTCTAAATTTGTTACGCACTTTATTATTATTATTATTATTATTATTTTTATTATTATTATTATTATCATTACTATTATTATTATTATTACAAAATTTCACGTTTCCATTGACTTTTGTGAAATAGCATTCAAGAATGTGAGAAATAGGAGGCATGAAAAATACATTTGAACAAATGGGATTCTGTGTTGCTTCTGTATTCACGCTTGCTTTAGCAAGAAAAGTGTTCCATCCAAGTCATTTCTCTTTTTCTTTCTCTCTATTTTAGGAAAGTTTGTGGACTCTCATGTCTCTTAGGCAAATATGAAGCTATATCCAGCTGCCTGGCTTTGAGAGTTCCTGGGTTAATGTTCCAAACAAGCCCCTCATATAGTTCATTTTATCACTCAGCTTCCTGGAGAAAAGGGAAGTGACACGAGAAAGAAAACAGCTAATTGTCTTCTCTCTAGATGTAATAAACACTTTATTATTGTAAATGTACAGGTAGTATAAGTAGTATAAGTGTAAAAGCTTCCCTTTATATTGGGACCATGATGAAAATGTAGTTACCTTTATTTTTGTTTGCGAAAAGGGGGCGCTAACATTACCTGGCCATTTAACAATGACCCACTGGTTGTTAGTTTCAGGGTCACTGAAGATGAGTTTCTATGGCTATGGTGAAAATTATAAAAAATTCAGATCTAAGTCTATTTCCATCATCATTTCTTTGACTTACTTCTCCAAAGCCAACCTGAGCCAGTCTGAATTGACTTTGGAGAAGGATGGACTGACTTGAAGCAGCTCTGGCTGTTGAGCTTGTATGGCAGACGTGTATTTAAATCCAGTGCTTGGCAGCAGAGAAATGCCTCGTTTAGTCGTTCAGGTTCCAGTGATGATGTGACATTATGTGTAGACACAAGCTAACACATTGCTAGCGAGACCTTCATGTTTGCCTTATAGATGTAATCAGTGCTCAGTTAGACAGCAAATGTATATTATCCAAATGATTCCTTTAAGCTTCTCACTGTTTCTGTCTTTCTGCTTCTGTGCCTTGAGTTACCTCATGGTGTACAGCAGTGTCCCGTCATCTTTGATCCTCAGCAGTTTATTAGGCATGGTCATGTTATGAGCCACAGACTTTTTCCCGTTGTGAAAGAAGGTGTCCGGGGTCCAAATCTTACTCGCCATCAAGTTGTTCAGGGGCAAAATATTCATTGGCCCGTGGAATTTCAACCTCTCGTCCTTCCAGCTTTGCCGGAAGAAAACATCTATGGTGTACTCCTGAGAAAAGATGAAATACATTTATGAATTGATCTCACTATATTATTACTTCTCTTATGACTTAGGTTCCCCATGTATTAAAACAAGGCTCATTCCCACTCAAAAAATGCTAAACTGCGCACTGATGGGTAGTTCTTCACAACTAACTTCACCTGCCAGCTCTGTAGGGCTTTCCCTGTTTCCAAATAGTGGGTCTCCATGAAGGTGAGACCACACTCGCCCTGTTCCTTCACAGCTTTCTGAGTTGCTGTTTTCCTAAGCTGACTCTGAGGCCAACATGACCCCCTTAACCTGCAATACTGTGTTGTCAAAAGACACCACACACAAGCAAGGATTCAGGGCAGAAATCAGTGCACTGTTAAATGTGTATACGTGTGAATGTTCGTGTCTGTGTGATTCACACACAGCAAGTGAGGGTGAGAAGCAGAAAGAGATACATTTCTCCTGAGTTTTTTTTCTTCTTTTTACTCGTCACAGTTGCAAAGCCTGTGACATTTAGATGTCGGGACGCTGAAACTGTGGAATTCAACGGTATAGCAGCTCGTACTCTGAAAGGGCCTGCTTTAGTATTTTAGTTCAGGTCTCGTTTTAGTAAAGTTACAGCAATGTTCCTAAAAAGTCATTAAAAAATGTCTGAACATGAACAGTATGGTTGTTGAAAGACAGAGCAGAAAGTAGGCCAGTAAACTGTGGTTCTTACGACGCATACGTTTAGGCTAACTGTAAATGTTTTCTTTGAGCTTCCTTCTAAAACATTCTGCATCCTACTAAATTATTAATAACGCATTCATCCACTTCAACATCAGACTGGGAAGCGTGGTCCTTCATTTTGATGTTTGCGCAAACTGTGGTTTATTTTGGGTAACTCCTACATATACCACTGTGATGTCTTAAAGTAAGCACTATGCATTAATCCATGACAAGAATACAATGTTACTCCTTTCTGCTAGGAGGTAAAATGGAGCTGGTTTACAAAATAGGAGCTTTTTTTGGTTGTTTTCCTTTTTAAAAAAATTTTTTGTTCATAAGATATGAAGATAGTGTCATACCAAACATGGCCGATGTTTAAAAACAATGAGGTCAGTGTTTGTAACGCCAGTGAGGATAAAAGCTCAGACTTTAGACTGATCAAAAATACTACGTTTCAGACATTTTTTTTTCCCTGGCTCTCAGTGACATCAGCTGAATTTTCATTTCTGGACGTTTTTCTCAATAGAACCCAGTATGATTTTTTTCTTCATGTCAATTTTCTTTCTACATTTCGATATGATAAAAGCCGTTAATGGTCACGGTAGGCAAGTGAACTAGGTTGTCTTACTTATTCATTGTGGCTCAATCACACTAGAGCAAAAATAGGACAACTACCTTGCAACTAGGAAAGATTTGTGGTTGCCTGGTGAATTTGTTTGTTGTCAAAGACTGATTTCAAGTAGTTGAGGCAACAGACTGGTCAATGAGAGGTTATTTGTGCAACACGTGCCTGTACCTTCAACCTGTCTGTGATCACTTTTAATTGCAAGGTAATTGCACAGGTCCCCTGGTGAGAGACAACCTGTCTCCAAACAGTTGGAGTCCAACTCTCAGACAATTACATATATTTATTATTCCACCTGTGATAAATAAAACACAATAAAATATAAATATTTTAGAAACTGTTATTTATTAGGAAAATAACGAAGTCAATTCCCAGGGTTACCCCCAAATTTGATCTGGTACACTCGTCAGACTTTTTTCAGAGATAATATTCAACAACATGTAAATGAGAATAATAGCTACACTTCAAATGATGGGCTGACAGCCTTATGCTATCTGACTGTATCTGTATTTCATTTTTATCGTAAATATACATTGCTCATTTTTGTGACTAAGTCCCCTAAAGCTAAATACTGTTTCATTTTTTTTCTATTTTTCTACTTCATCTTATTGTTTTTTTCCTTTCGGTGGACCTTATATAAATCTTATATGTGGCCACCTCAGCAATCGTCTGAATTGCTCTAGAGTATCTGAATAAAGCAGACAGATCAGATGAGAATCTTTCATCCTGTTTCTCATTTTTTATGAGGCATATATCTCACAGCAGAGCCTGGGATAAATAATATATTTTAAACTAAGTAATATGTTTCCAAACCTGAATACAAGGGATGATTTTAAATTCTGACCTAGGAGTGACTTCCTCCTTGAGTTATAAGCGAGGTCATCAGTGACGGCCTCTGCCAGTGAAACTGAAGGAAAGAAAATTTTCCTTTGAGCTGTTTGTCTCTCTGTCCATCTGTTTATTCTCAAGATGTTTTTAAAAGGAGACATCAGAAATAATTTGGCCGACAGATCACCCTCTGGGCCAATTAGCTGATGAGATGTGGGTGGTGATTTGGATCTGGGATTTTTGCCATATGTTTTTAAAAACAAATTAAATAAATTTAAATAAATTTTAGCTTCAAAGATTTATTATTTAGTGTCTTTGTCCCACTCTCTATTAGTGCTGGTTTCTGTTTGGCCGAGAGCCATCTTGTTCACATATTTTTCAGAGACCATTGCGTTGAACTTAACTGCTGAATCGATGAATTAATCACTTGGAAAAATGAGCCTTTAGCGATTGAAGGGAGGCTGATGATATGATGTGAAGATGGGCGCGTGTTTCAGAATGATAAACAGGAAAGCCCAGGATAAACAAAGCAGTGACTTGAATAACAAGAAGACTTTCAATAATTTATGAGATGAAAATTGTCAGATGAATAGACATCGTGACATAGTGAGGTATACTCGTCCTACTTCAGTACTGTAGTGTTTGTATGTGTGTGTGTGAGGGGAAGACATAATGAAAGTAAAATTAAAAGAAGTATTGTTTCTTCTTGAAGCACAAGCAGGGTGTGAGAGCTATATGAGAGAGAAATCACAGTAAACAGAGTGAATAAATGTCCTTACGCTGCACTCACCATGTCCGTGTCTGAAACTGGTCCAAAGCTGGTAACATAGATGTTTGTTTTCACCTCAGTTACCCTGTCTGGATCAGAGAAAAACAGTTAAAGACATCAAGAAACAAAAGAAGTGAGTTTACACTGAACTTTCTTTCATTTTTAGTACTGATCAAAAAGTTTGCCACATATCCTCTGCTAACAGCTTCTATAATCAGTAATTACCTCTCTATATGCAAGCGCTGGGATAAGTGGAGTCCTTTCTGGGCTGGAGTCATAATGCCATATGCACAAAGATCTTATACTTTATCAGAGCTTCATCAAGTAAGTGCTTTTTCAGAGCTACATGGAATACTGCTGCTGCTGTTATCGCATATTAAAAGCAATTACTAAGCTAAATTCAGGGTGGCTTTTATTTTTTATTATTTCTATTTAAGTGATGTAGTTTCAGGAAAAGTTATTTGTCATCATTACCATACAGACAGAACTATACTGCGTACAAGATCACCTCACCTACTGTCAAAGTTTTATGTATTAGGACATAAGATCTTAAAATTCAGCAAATATAAACTCTAATGAATATCAACCATGACATATTAAACCTTGCAACTGTTTATTTGTTCATATTAAATGTTAAAATTCATGATCAGAAAATACTGAACAACTGTGGCTTGTTTGGGAGAAAGCCTCCTCTCTCTAAAAACAAACATGGCAGCATGGATCTGAACAAACCACACGATCTCTGGAATAATGTCCTTTGAACAGACTAGGCCATAGTGGAGCTGTTTGGCCATAACGCACAGCACCACATACTGTGCCTTACGAGTCGACCATAAGGAAAAATAGTCTAGTGTCAAATATGGGGCCAAACTGGGTCATGCAACATGACAATCATCCCAGCACACAGCAAATCTACAACAGAATGGCTGAAGAAGAAAATAATCCAGGTGCTGCAATGCTTTGAAATGGTAAAACCTTGAAGGAGCTATGGATGAACAAATGCTTGCAAAGCTGAAGTGAAGCAGCATTGTAAAGAACTGGGTCAAAATTCCTCCACAATGATGTGAGAGACCGATAAAGTCATATGGAAAATGATTACTTGAATCAGGAGGTGTTCTTAGTTTTTCAGACATTGCTTTTGCATGTTGGCTTAGTTCATGTTAAATAGATAATAACATGGTTTTATTTTTGATTCAGATTTTTTTTTAATTATGTCCTGATATGTGAAACCTTAGAACTGTAAGAAGGTGTACTTTGTTTATCACACAACTGTACATGTGACCTTTGAAAAGCTCGTCCAACCTCTGTTAGATTACATGTATTGAATCAAAGCAACATGTAAGTTCAAATTTGACCTAAATGTTCACAGCTATGGAAAAGCAAGGCCTCGCATGTTTCCCGTTCCAGTGACAATGTGCAACTGCATCAGCGCTGCTGCATCAGGTCCATTCGCTCTCTCTACACTCCGGCTCTTTGAAATATTTACTGAAGATAAATCTCTTGTGCTTGGTCAATTCAAAAAGCTTCCATGTTTCATACTACGCTCTCTTCTACACAGTGAAAAGCATCTTACATACCACCTAAAAAATACTTCACTTTAAGTAAAGCTCTGTCATGCATGACAAGGTGAGCTGCCATCCACAATCCCTCTGAGACATATCATAGAAATGGCTGATAACAGTCAGTAGTCTTCAGTTTAAGTGTTGACTGTTTTGTCTTTAATTACACAGTACCAATCAGGGTGTCACCCCCTCATTCCATTCCCCTGCAGGTATGTGGTGCTTCCAACCTACAGCAGTAATAAGCATTAAAAATGGCCAAATGTTCCTCCCTTGTTTCTAATAAACATGTTTTCTTCTGCCTACATTTGAGTATCGGTGGAAACCAGTCAGCGTTTTGATAACATTCATGCAGCTAAACTACACTATAAATCACAGGCTTAATATAAAATATTACCACCGTTCACCTGCTTATAAGATAAGGTAAATCAGAGGCTGTGGCAAGCTGTGGAGTAATAGGTTCAATCTATTTAGCCAGACATGCCACTGGGTGCATTTATTCATGTAAACCAGACTGTGGAATGTAAATAAGGCAGACGGAAATTGATCTTTTTTTTTTTTTTTAACTCTACCACAGAGACCTTCATTCGTTTGATTTATATTTTTAAATACATTTGTGCCTCAGTAAAAACGATGCCTAATGTTAAATGTTGTTCTGCATTACTTCCTCTTGTGACAGAGAATGGTGCATTTTAGCATAAGGGCTTAATGCACTGTAATATCTCTCAATGGCTCTGACACTATATATCCTGTATAATCCAAGTGTCCTGGTCATTTGTTGTGATGGTTGAATGTTTCATCTCTATACCATTTACTGAGCTTGCTACATAATATTAAAAGTATTGTACAATTGAGAATTACTAAGCAGGAGCCACCATGACACAGGATGAACAGAAACACTGGGAAATTTCATGAGGGATGATTTCGCCACCTGACGCTGCAATTTACTTAATCTTTTGACTGCTTAAAGTAGCCATCAGCTATCATGTTTATATTAAATCTGAGCAAATGTATGATTAATAATTTCTGTATAGTATTAGGGCTGAGGGCTGGTTTCATTAGCTATTTATATGATGGAAAAATAATGTTGTAATTTTCTTTGTTCACCCAGAGATATTTCTGGCAGTTTTTCTTTTAATAGAGGTTAGTGTTTGCCATGAATTTCTTTGAAGTCTCAATGCATTTCTTCACTGTTTAGTATTTTGTTGTTATTCATTATACCTTGTTGTAAATCCATTCTTTTTTACAAAGAGTCTTGTTGAGTTGTGATATTTACTATTAAAGCTGATGCTTTTGGCATAGAGTACTGTGCAAAGTTCTTGTGCCGTCCCTTTTTTCTTCATATTTTGGTTCTGAAGATACTTTTGTGTAATTTTTTTTTTATATTGCTCTCGAGCAAATGACATTGACACTGGCTGCTTTTTCTTCTTATTTTCAGTCCAGTCCTTGTAGATGAAAGTTTCTGTCTGTTAAGCCACTTCATATTGACCTATCAGTCATTCATTCATATAAACCTAATGGATGAACCTGTGTTGTGTCTGTACATAACAGAAAACTTAGCAATGAACCAATTTGCCTAAAAATACAATTTATTTTATGTCTTTAGGCACTAATAACCTGTCATTAAAACATTTGTTCCCATTTTTTAGTTGAATCAATGTAAAATGCCAAAGAAAACACAGATTGACAGGCATAAAATATTTTTTTTTGTTCCACCAAGGTAATTCAAAATGAGCTGTTGGCTGAAAACATGCCATATCCTGGTATGGGGTGCAGTGTGTTCATCAAAGAATTTGAGGAAACTGGACAAAAGAAGAAGTGGAAGATCTAAAACGCTATCCACAGCTGATGAACAGTTTCTGAAAGTCATGTCCTTAAGAAATCGGGGGGAAAAATCCAGCAAACACCGGACATAAGACCTGAGAGATGGATCTGTCCCTTAAGCTGATCCATCTGCTGTTTACTGAAGCCGCATTGGAAATCTTATCCTCGAAGCCATTCATTCTTAAGAAAGGAAAACAGCAAGAAGAGGCTGAGGTATGTCAAATTATACAAGAAATGAACTGAAAATCAAGTCTGGAGAATTATTCTTGATGCAAGTCAGCACTATATTTATATCAGTCATAAAGCCCATACATTGTTCCATGTGGTGCGAAGGATCAAAGACATTTATAAAGATAGACGTGACACCAGAGGACTCCTTAAAAGAGATAACTTTACAACAGCAAACATCGTGGTAAGTACTTCCAGTTTACTGTATGTCCAAGTGATCATTAAAATGAAAGATCATATAGTACTACTTCAAAATAACTGTACAAATAATGGGAGGAGTTTCAAGATGACTGCTGAGTAATAAGACTTGCTTCTAGATGGACTTTGATGGCGCTTACGACAGAAAGGAGACAGCCTTTTTTCTCTTTTCTGGATTTCGGGAGGGTACAGCTTTAACATTAGTGATCAGCATGTGGTTTTTTGAGGGTTTTATTATTATTCATTGTAATTGTGTTTTTGTATTGGGCGTACTTTGTAGAGGGTGCTTGAAAATGAGAAAAAACACCCTCTTGTCTTGTTGGTTTCATGGAGCTGGCTGTTCATTTTAAGCACATTTTATATGCAAATGCAGGCCCAATGTCATTTATCATGTCTGATTTAGAAAACTATTTAATCAAGTAAAGTAAAGGATTTTTGCTATACTACCTCACACACACACTCACACACACACAAAAAGGAATCACAAGCCAGTATCAAAAGCCCCTCAAGAATAAACAAACACAGGTCTGCAAAAAAACAAATCCATCACCAAATGGTAGCTGCACTCCATTTGCATTGTACCAGTGGGACGAATTCAAAAGAAAAAACTCGCTTTTTTATTTATTTATTTTATTTATTCTAGTAGCAAACCTAGAAAAGCACTGCCTTCAGGGGAAATACGTGCTTACTATTTAAAAATATCAAGAGTGCATTTAATGCCCGAGGACATTAGGATATTTTATTTAAGGGAGCAAGGACAATACCTAAAGTTCATTTATTCAGCAACAGTCATAAACACGTGGTTTTCATATAATCTGAATCATTTGGCACAGATGGGCCTGCTGAACCATGTTTAATTGGTAAGACACAACCTGCCTGTGTTAGAGACTGTGCATTCCACTGTGCAACGATCCAAATGTCAACTTAACTCTTGCCAGTTTCAATGGAGATGAAGAGAAGCAGCAAGATGACAGACTGTTAGAGGGAACAGATTTGACTTGAATGAACAAAGTGCTAAAATTTTTAGGAGCAGCACATAAATTAGCATTGTAGTTCTTCATCCAGATTACTCCGTCACAAAGGTGAGGAGAGAAGGTCAGTTAACCCTCTTCACACGTCGACGCCTTTAGCAGCTGATGTGAATAATGCTGGTGAAGTATTTGGTCTGTGCAGTGATAAATGTTTTTGAACATTTTAGCACAAAGCAGTAGAAACCTTGGCACTGTCATGATTTAAAAATCAGAGTCCAATTAGAAGATGCAAGACGTGATTATATCAGTTCAGTTTTTATGGCTTGATATTTTTTATTCAATTCAGATTTTTCTTTCGGATCAGTTTCAGTTTCAGTTCGTTTCCAGAGGGGGTTTACTTGTCTAGCTTTTGTTATTCGGAAATGTTTGGTTTCAGTTTAGTTTTTATTAGTTTTAGTTTTAGTCTTTTTATTGTTTTATTGTGTAGATATTTTTCAGGGGCGAGATTTAAAAGTTTAGAACAGGTATGACAAACTCAAAACATCTCCGGTCATAACGTCAAATCTTTAAAGAAGGATTAAAACCTAGAACATTTCCTGTATATTATTTCTGTCATGGTCTGTGTGCAGGTAGGCAGGAAAAGGACCCAAACGCAAACTCAAAACACAGAGGCAAAACTTAAAATTCCGAGATGGCAGCTTTATTGCTGGAAACTAGGAGAACTTAACTAAACTTGAGGACACAAAATACACTAAGCAGGCAGAACACACAGACATATCTGAGGGAGATCGCGACACTGACAAAGAGAAACACGGGGCTTAAATATGCTGAGGGATAACGAGGGGAAAGAGCCACAGGAGGAGAGCACAGCTGGGAGTGATTAGGCAGGACGAGACAGGGGAAGCAAAACTAGAAACACTGACACGAGACACGGACCTTCAAAGTAAAACAGGAAACACACTGACTGAACTCTAGACATGTAAACCTAACAGCGACTGGGGAGACAGAACATAGGAACCTGAAACATGATAGAGAAAG
>VUQG01045253.1:29637-41300 GCA_015106755.1 Etia nguti | reverse complement strand
TGTGAACAAGACATATGTTAGCCAGGGCAAAATAAACATGCCTTTTTTAAACAAATGTCTAAAGCTACAGACACACTGGAAGCAATTAATTGCAACCGGAGACTGTCGAAAGTGAATGATATTTGGTGACTTCCAGTAACTAAAGGTAAAGTGGGTAGGAACTGCAATAAGCTTTCAGGCAAGTGACTAAAGAGACTATCAGTGAGAGTGAAGAAAACCATTGATTGATATATGGCCTGCTAGTAAATACATTAGAGGGTCATCTAGGCAACCGGAGCCTGTCCACAAGTGACTGTGAAACACTTCCAGTGTGTTTGGCTTAAGGAGGGTAAAACAACACTTACGGTGGCTGACGCAGGCATCCTCCCCGACATCAGCTGGTATACTGTCTGAAGAGGGTCGTTTATGGGCAAACTGTTAGCAAACCTACACAACAAAGACACACACACAATAATATAATAACAATCATAGAACAAATAGGACCAAAGTTAATTGTTACCACATCTGATTCTTTACCTTGTCATGACTCGGGCATGCGTCCTGTTGTCCATCTTACTGGCCAATAGCAGGGCATGGCCCCAGAGACCTCCCTTCATGGCTGCTTCTAGTGCATCCTAATTAGAACAAAGTTCAGGTGTTTCAAATCTTGCAAATTATTACCTCATACTGCATTTCTTATGTACATTTTTTACCTTCTTTCGGCCAAACAGCAGCAGCTCCCTGAAGCGTTCTGTTTCTTTGCCGACATTTTCTGGGACAGTCATGAAAGTGTCTGACAGTAGAGACAGCGGTCCGGCTCCAGGCTCTTCCTCGGCTCTCGCCAGTGGCTCATTATTAAAATCAATCAAGTTGGCTTCATTAGGACTCTTGCCGGGAAGCCAGACAGAGCGATGCTCCTTCAGCAAGAGGTCAGCAATATCTGTGCCCACAACAGTCTGAAGAAACAGAGTACGAGTTAAAACGTTGTCTCAAGCAAATGTGAAAAGCCACAGTCTTGCCTTCACTTCAATGTATGATAAGTTTAGTGGTGCCTGCACAGTCTTACCCCATTCTGTCTACATAGCAGCATGATGAAGTCCCAGAGGAGGCGGGCAGAGTCTCTGTCTAAGAGGTTGTTATCACGGGAACACTCCAATGCTTTGTTCTGGGAGAATTTAATCACGTCCACCTTGTGAGTCTCTTCCCTGATGGACAACATGCAATACGAGACAGAAAAGCAGTCAATGATGCTTTCAATATAAATAGGGAGTTTTAGGCTCTTGCTAGGAATTAAATTGTATTTAAATGTCCTGTTCTTGTGCCAGTTCACAGGAACAGTCGCCTCAAGGCCACAATAGGCTACAGTACTAGGAAAAAAAACAAAACAAAAAACAACAACAATCAGATGCCCCCGCCCCTTTGAACATACACTTTGTGACAGTGGGATGGAAAAACTCCCTTTTAACAGGAAGAAACCTCCAGCAGAACAAGCTCAGATAGGGATAGTCATCTGCTGCGACCAGTTGGGGGTGAGGGGAAAAAGAAGACAGCAAATCTTTTTATCCCAGTTATTTTGTTTACATATATATGTTAGTCACCAAAATTGCAATCTGATTATCTGATTAATCAACCAGTCTTCCCTCCAACTGTACACTTTAAAAGTTAGAACTAAAAAAAAATTTTGACTGACAAAGAAGGCAGTATTCACTTACTTGACAAGAGGTCCAGGGAAAGCTCGCAGTTCTGCCTGATCAGTGGTATCCTGCAGCATGGTCTATAAATACAGGCACAGGATATAATAATTCTTCAGATGTCCTTCAGATTATGGTCATATATTCCCAAAAATCCACAGAAGCATTTAAGTTGCCCATCAGTGTAAGTTTGCGGGCAAATGCTCACAGTTGCTTCAGAAGATAATGGATATCATCAACACTGTTCCATCTGCTGGTCATTGTTTATGAATGAAAATAAATTCAAATTAACAAGAAGTTAAATCACTGTTAGACAACAGCTGATGGTTTTGAGATTGCATTTCAGCTAATGCAATCTGTCTTTTGCTCTTCACACAGGATGTTTACCTGCATACTGCTCAGAGGTTATTGGTCAATATTACTGGGATTATGAGCAGACATCTTGTCTCTTTCCTACTTTATGGGAAAAGCTGTTTGAAACCAAACCCCAGCCGTATATCAACCCATACAATGTAGTGGTCTTTAAGTGTGAGTGGTTTCAGATCATTTAGTGCTGTACATCTAACATTTTGTGTCTGCTAAAGTACATCCGTCATAACCTTAATGAGAGATAAATAATGGGAAATAGAAAAAAAGGACGAATTTTTTTCCTTAAAAGGCACACAGCCCGTTAGTTTTAGTGCTGCTTATTTTGCAAGGTTTATTGAAACCCAGAGTAATACAGACTCAAGAACATCTTCAAAAGACCCAAAACAAACAAACAAACAAAAAAAGCAAAACACCAACCCAAAAAACAAAACAATAAAGAAACGATATATGGTTTGTTAAAGCCATACCTCAAGGTTGTGGATATCAACTAGAGCAGGCTGTCCTGCTGAGGGCAGATTTGGCAGAACTTGAACCAGATGTCCACCAGGTCCAAAACGAGCACAGCGGTGTGGTATGGTGAACTTTTCTGGAGTTGCAGGACGAGGGGGAGCTAGAGGAGAAAAAAAACAAAAAGAATAAGACCACTCAACTCAGCTAAGGACCCAGCTGGCAATTTGGAATTGGCAAACCTTAGTAATGAAAACTGCTTCAAAGAGTGATGAATGTGCACTTACGCTGCTCAGGGGCGATCCAGGTGCTTTCGGTGGTATACCCAGAGGGATAGTACTGGCTATAGTTGTGAGATGCATCCGTCTGATCCGGGTACTGCCCATAGGAGTAATCCACAGCCAGAGTGGATGATGTGTTGTCATAAGCTGCTGACACCAAGTCAGGCTGGCTCCTGTACACTTGGCTCTGCAACAAAGAGAGAATTATTATTTATAATGCAAATGAAACATTAAAACAAACAAACAAACAAAAAAAAAACACATGGAAAAAGAATTTGTAAATTGAGTTTTCCTTTATCGATATTTCTACAGTGATTACTCATAAATTTTGGCCTGGTCTCCATTTGTGGTTCAGCCAGATAACAGCATGCACAGAATACATATGAGGCATATGAGGAAAAAAACAATTTGCCTGTTGCGATCGTGAGCTGAAGCTACTCCGTCTGCTGTGGTGACTGTGGGAGCTGTGTGCGCTGTGCACTGACTGGACACTGTGGACACTGCGCCGGTCAAAGTCATCGCCATAAGCATCTCCCTGACGACGGTAGTCCTCATCAAAGCTGGCATCGTAACCAGGACAGTACTGCCACTGGTCCTCATAGCCAGTTTTCCTGTGAGTGGAATGTACACTGTGGTAAACTGAATCTAGATTTTCCTTTTCCCACGAGACACACATGAACAATAACACTTCTTACACTGCCTTATATTACTCACTATAAACGCACTTTAATATTATAACAACTCCATGATGTGCAAACAGTATTCTCTACATACCTGGTAGGATACATAGATTGATTGCTGTAGCTGTCTCCCCTTCTGTAGCTATCATCATAAGCCCAGTAGGATTGGTCATAGTAGCCTCTGTATCTGGGGTCATAGTGTCCATAGTATCCTTCACACAGAAAATATGAAATGGAGACAGGGAGGGATATGAATTAAGAAAAAAAATATATAGAGAGAGTACTATTAATGCCTTTTATAAATTGTTTTTCAACAATGTCAATAAAGACAATGGAAAAAACAAATAAATATTCAAAGCTTTCAACACTGAGCCATACCTCCAAAGTACTTGGCATAATTTGCATAATAATCACTATAGGCACTTTGGTTTGCTCTGTGGTAATCCTCGGGATAGCCTTGCCTTAAGGGGAGAGAAAAAAAAAAAATCAAAGATAAGGTAAGATTTGTGAAACAAGTACTACAATGTATTAACACAGATTTTTACATCCAATAAAACCAACCTCACTGCAGGCGATTCTTTAACTCACAAAATCCTCTTAAGATACTTAAAAACTCAATTTATAAATCAGAAACAACATGAAAAGGCAGTGCACACAATGCAAGTCATCTTGTGAGTTTCACTAACCTGGATGATGGCCTGTCAGAGTACTGGCTGGCTCTAGAGTTAGGACGCTCTGGCTGAGGCTCTCTGTACTGGTAGTTTGGATCACGATAACTTTGGGTCTGCCCCTCATATCTGCCATACCAAGGATCTGCTCTGTTCCTGTATGGCCCAGCCTAAGAGATAAAAGCACCAATAAGGGACTTTATAGAAATCGGGAAATAAATATTCACATGCTAGGTTAAATAAAAGGACACCTTACACTTACTTGATAATATGGCTGTGCTCTAGGATCCCCAGATGGAGGTGGGTACTGGCCAGAAGGATATGGTGCTCTGCTATCTGGGTAGTCTCCATAATTATTATAATAGGCACTATACATCTGACCCGGTGCTGGTGGAGGCCCATAGCCTTGATGGCTTCCTGCAGAAGACGGTGGGCGAGGTGGCTCCGCAGGAGTTGACTGGGGAGCCCCTGGAGGACCGGGAGGGTATGTACTAGCAGGAGGAGGAGCATTTCCTGCAGATGGCCCCTGTACCGGAGCAGGATACTGGTAACTGGGGGGCTGTGCTCCACTCACTGTAACAGGAGGAGCATCTTTTTGTCCGTGCTGTGCAGCCTGAGAATCTAATACCTTAGGAAGTTCTGCTGGGGGCTGCTGGGTGTTCGGAGTCATTTCAGAGGGTGCTGGTGGTACCTGTGTGGTAGATGAAGAAGTTGGAGTCTGGACAGAGGAATTCCCTTCCACTTTTAGAGCATCTTTGGTGACCTGTAGGTAAAATCCATTACTAGATTGTGGAGACTCGTGAAGAGAGGAAGGGTGTCCAGAAGCCTGGCTCTGAGCTTGTGATTGGTGCATAGAAAAATCAAGCAGTTCATAATTTGATGGCTGATTATGATTAGAAGGAGGATCATTCACAAGAGAAGTTTTCAGATTAACTTGGAGAGAAGAGTTACTGTCTCCAGCCACTGATTGGCCTCTTGAAAGAGGAGGGCGGACAGGCTGGGGATGCAGTGATGCTGTGATTTCTGATGTCGTAGCTGCTGTGTTGTCTCGAGTCAGATTGAGTGGACTCTGATTAGAAGCTGAAGCACTGAAACTCAGCATTCCAGGAGAAAAAAGTGGATTTTGATTACATGTTACTGAAGCTGGTTGGGAGGTAGTGGGACCCTGCCCCTGTGCAATCAATCTCACAGGTGGGGTAGTTTCCCTAAGGCTACTTTGAGTGGCTGCTTGAGGAGTAGTACTAGGGGGAATCACACTGTAATTGGACACTGGCGGGGCAATGAAAACAGGTTGGTGAAGCGAGCCAGACACAAGGAGAGATGCATAGCCCAGGTTGCCTTGAGAGTCACTTGGCTCTGCCTCACTCACCTTTGGCGGGTTCTCTAGATTCTCTGAGTGCTGCTGAGAAGGTGGCTGGGTTCTTTGGGAGGGCTGCAGGTCCAGTGGACCATCCTCTGGAGGTTGGATAACATCAACACTTGGCTCTCGTAATGGGGCAAGAACTGTTGGGGCAGCAGGGGCGAGTAGGATGTTAGCACCCAAGGTCGTAGGATCATTCTGAGCCCACAGAGTAGTGGCAGGACTCTCACAGGGCTGATTAACTCCGTGAGCACGGGATGAAGGTCGAGAGTGAGAATAGACCACTGGGTGTGTCAGATGAGGTACGCCACCTCCAGCACCTGCAGGCAGAGGGTGCCCTGAGCCATAAACGTTTTCCATATTGTCTGGTGGCTGCTCCATATTACCTGGTGTACAATCTGCACCACCTTCTGCTACCATTTTAGCTCTGTCAATCTCAGCGGGACGCACGCCGACCCCATGTGAGCGCACAGGTTCAAAAGAGCTGTTAGCACTGGCCTGAAAAATACCGGTTGGTTTAGGAGGGCTAGGTGTGGGGGGCCACATTTGCTCCAGGGAGCTCTGCTGTACACCCACATCTCCAGCTGGAGAAGTGTCAATCTGTTCAAAGTAGCCTCCAGCTGCAGCAGCAGCAGCAGCAGCAGCAGGCTGATTAGGATGATCAGAGAGTCGTGAGCTTTCCTGCTGAATAAAGGTGCCCACAACTCCCTGGTGTCGACGAGTGCCTGTTCCACTCCCATGGCTCATGTTGCTGTAGTTGGACGACACACTGGCAGATCTCATTGGTCTGGGAATTGAATCTGGAGTCTCCAGGTTGGGTCCAGTTTCAAACTGCTCAGCACTGTGGGGTGCAGTAGCAGCAGCACTACTATGGATTTCACTGGGTAATACTTCTTGGTTTTGGACACACTCCAAATTCTCTACATGGTCAAACTGTGAATCACATTGCTTCTGAGCATTTTCCTGTGATGGACGATTGCCATCGATCACGTAAGGTACTTGTGAGTGATCTTGAAGAAAAGCTCCTTGGTAATCCAAAGAAACATCTGCATGACTACTGTGTGCCTGCTGGTTGCTGTGAAGTTGAAAAGTTCCAGCAATACCATTTACTGCCTTATTTCTCTCTCCAGAGAGCGATTCCTCATTTTCCACATCACTGTCTTTGAAGAACATTGAAAGTGTACCAGATTCCTGGGAATGTGGAAGTGGGGCTGGGACAGTACTAGAACTAGACCCAGGCCCAGGCCCAGGCCCAGTACTGGTTGCGGGCTGAGATCCAGCAGCATCAAGAAGGGGCTGAGGATGACCCATACCACTACCCATTTGATGGTAGCCCGAGTCCTGTAGGGGCTGGTTAAACCAAGGATCTGGTGCAGCAGAGCTCTGACTGAAGTAACTCTGTGTTTGGAAATGGGAATTATGCTGTTGGTGACCATTTGGGTCTGGCCACTGAGAAGTAGGAGGTTTTAGTGGGTTTTGAGAAGGAAGAGAAGCCTGATTTTGGAGATGTGCAGGTTGGGTCAGAGGGGTAGGGGTGTTGTGAAGGGGTGATGGGCTGTGGGAGGGGTACATCTGGGTTTGTGGAGGTATATTAAATGGCTGTGGTAGAGGGTCACTAGTAGGCTGAAAATAGTTCTGAACTGATGGGGGGCGACTTCCGTGATCAGGGGCCCACTGGGAAGAGGAGGTGGTGACCGGTGGCAGTGGCTGGAAGGGCATTGGCAGAGGACCAGACTGTCCTTGAAATTCAGGGTTCAAAGGTGTCTGACTAGGTTCTGAGGCTGTAGCCATAGGTGCTGACTCTGTGGATGCGGATGGTATCTGTTCTCTTGAATTAAAATATCCCTGTTCATTATGTGAGGAAACGTATCCAGTTGGACCAAGGGGTGCTGTACTGTGAGGGTTGAACAGGGTCACTCCAGAAGCAGCAGCCGTGGCACCCTCCAGTATCTGTGGTTGCAGAGGCAGCCCTGAGCCAGGTTGATGGTACATGGTATTAGGTGGTGTTTGCACTGGTGCAGGGTTGCTGTTAGATACTGTTGGGAGGCCACCTGCAGCCATAGGGGGAGGAGCTCTACTAAAAGCAAAAGGGTCTGTCATGGGTTGTGCAGCAGGAGGCATTGTGGCAGGAGCTGCAGCAGCATGCTTGTAAGGCCTGGTCCTGCGGAACATATTAGGCCCAGAAGGAGGAGGGCCAGAGGCTCCTGGTGGTCCAGTCCGGGGAGGGGGCTGCATGTCCGCAGAGTTAACAGGTCCGAGGACCAGGTCACTCTAAGAGATCTCACTGAAGACTGAAGTCAGGCGTAGCTGAATAGAGACAAGAAAGAGGAAGTGATTAACAAAAAGCCCTGCCTCTTTGAGATACTTTACCACACCTTTGTTTGCGTTTTAGCCTGTGGTCCTATTCAAACCAAACGGTACAACGTGGCAAGTTCTACATCAGCTCTCAAGATGCTGTGGTGGGTAAATACATACAGTGTTCAATTCAATACAACACACCTGATTTACTGTAATGCATACTAGGTATACTAGTATACTATCTACTGTTAATTAAATGGTCTGTAGAGCATTTAATGGTCATCTTACTGGTAATATATTATGAACCAAAGCACTGATGTAAGTCTATACACTTGTATAAAGTATATCACCCAGGTGAGGAAAATATGATATATGAAAACTTCCTTAACAAACAAATAAAAACAGAAAACTTAAGTTAACATCACAGATCTCATCGAGGCTGCAAAGTTGATTAGCTAAACAGTTTATTTTAAAAAAGCAACTGCTTTTGAGTAAAATGCAGCTTTTACCAGAAAGTCAAACAGAACTGCTCTACTGACAAGAGACCACAGTGCCATTTCATCTAGAGTTGTTTCTTGAGTTCAGGTAAGGATGAAACCAGCCAAACAGGGGTGGAAGTTATGATTAAAATTATTTACACTTAGCATTAACTGGTAACTGTCTCATGAGTCGTGCCGCTACCCTTGTACAACATGTGTACAGCTTTCTCAGTTTAAATGGAAAAGTTAATAGTCGACAGGCATTTAAATCACGCCACTACAAATGTAATACGTAGTATTAAGATCAAGGCCATGTATATTATTTGTCAAACAGATATACTGAGCGTGTCTCAGTAGGAAGTTGAGTCGAGCTAACACGGCCTGTCAATAAGCATTTCAAACGCTAGATTTGGAGAGAAAGTAGACACGGAACTAACGTACTAGGAAAGTACACTTGTCCAGATGGGCTCTACCGGGGAGATCCCGGATCTTCCCGGCGCTCTGGGATATAAATTCACCAAGAGCCGTTGCACCCTTTTAAGCTTCGTATCGTTAGCACCGCAGATCTGCCAACTTACAAAAGTCACAAAGTTAGCCTTGTTAGACATACGCTCCCTACTTCTTATCACTATTTGCCAGTTGTTCCAATATAGATGGCTGCTAAATCTCTTTGGTCTGGCACGACATTAAGATAGTGTTACACATTAAGCGACAGTCGGGGAAAGGTCCGGTGATTGGTACAACAGCTAACGGGAACCGTTCGGTGCTCTGTATGTCCCAAACGCCGGAGCCAGCAAATCACTAACACCTAAAGTCTGCCCGGATTCATCCTTACATCAGCAGTTCTGCGAGTCACGAAAGGCGTAAAATTTCGGCACAAACTCAACACTGACATGGTAACACAGAGATAAGTTACAGGTCGCTGGCCACTCCTCGAGCATAATTTAACAGGTTCACTGCCTGGTCAGCTAGCATTAGCACTGCTGCTTACTTAGCATTCCTGGCTAACTAGCCTGTGCTAATCACAAGGTAACAGTTCCGTGCCTGCCACAGACACCGGATTCAAACACCTAGAGTAAAACATTGTTAGTTGTGTTGCAGATATACTCTTACCCGTTGTCGGAAATGTGTACAGAAATGAGTAAATTCTTACAAGTATGCTGGACAGTGAGTCTGACACACCGCCACCATCTTCAATGAACACATCCTACTAGGCTACGTGTACAAGCAGCGTCACGGGCCAAACAACGACTGCGTCACAAGAGGGCGGGGTTTATTAAATACCCTTTCCGTATATTTATCATCCGATTCTATTTAAGTGCAAAATTAATTGAAATATGGTATTTTGAAGACAATGCCATACTGAAAACACTAAAAAGTAAACTGTTTGACTTGGACATGGAAACTGCAAAACAATTTTAATGCACTTAAAAGGGGAATTAATCGGGACTCCAGATTCTAATAATGACATGCCCTATGATATATCAAGCTCATGCTAAGTTATGTGTGCATTAAAGAGTATAATAGGTTGCTCGTGTTGTGTGAGGCATTATAATAGACTATTATAATAGACTATTATAATAGACTATTTGTACCACTGAGCGTGCAATTAAAGCATGCAAAACGGGTATTTGTCCACTGGGGAGCACTACGGTATCATCGACCTGAAATCCACTTGCTCCTTATTGGCGAAGTAGGTAGGAATGAGCCACTAAAATAAAATGTTCTTCACTTGTTCTTGAATATTGTGGCATAGAATGACAGTCTGTTGAAATACCTGGTTCCACTTTTTTTACAGACGTCAACTAAAGCTGAAATATAGTGGGATTTGGTCTCATTAAATAGACTGCTAAGCAAGTCAAAGTCAACAGGTATGAATATACATATATATTGTATCAAACTACAGCTCTGAATTGCATGAGATACAAGTAGTTCCATATAGTCTCAAAGTATATGAAGTGTACAAGCATTCTTAAAGTTGTATAGATTATTGCAGATTTTTGTATGAAAATATGAAGTATAATTAAATTATTAAATAGTCTGTATACATTATTGCAGTTGAGACAACACCAGTATGAGACTGAATGTTTAGATAGCAGTACTGCAACCAACAGCAGTAGTAAATATAAAGACTGGATTCAAGATGCTGTGCTGTGTTACTGCTGTCTTATTGGGAATGTTGACGATCTTGAATGTGAAATTCCACAGACACAGTATGTGAAGTTCAGTTTCCACATCAGAAGGAAATGTAGAGGATTGCAAGAAGAAGAAAAAAAAACTCTTTCCACTGCACACACTATACAGATAAAAATAATTGGCCACACATTTGTGGCCAATTAGGCTCAGGACACACTTTGTCCTGAGCCTCTTAGTTTCAGTGAAGGGGCAATCTTATTAATGCTTCAGCTTACCACAACATTTTGGACAATTCTGTGCTTCTAACTTTTTGGAAACAGTTTGAATAAGGCTGTTTCCTGTTCCAGCATGGTTGCTCAGTGGTGAACAAAGCAAAGTCCAGAAATACATGGTTGGGTGAGTTTGGTGTGGATGAACTTGATTGGCTCTCACAGAGCCCTGACCTCAATCCTACTGAACACCTTTGGGATGAACTAGAGCAGAGACTGCAAGCGTACAACATTAGTGTCTGATTTCACAAGAGCTCGTTTTGATGAAAGACCAAAAATTTCCACAGACAATTCAAAAGTGCAGAACATATAGAAACCCTTTCCAGAGGAACAGAAGTTGCTATCGCTGCAAAGTGGGGATTGATGCCATAAAAAAGGTCCTGCTGGTAAAATGTGTAGATGGCCCAAATACTTTTGTCTGTATTGTGCGCTTAATAAATAGGGAAAACAAGAGGCCACTGAAGATGAGAGGATCTGAAAAAAAGTTAAAAGCAAAATTATTTTAAAAAAAGAAATCCCAATTTTCCACATTTAGGCACACTGTTGTTGCGTTTCTGAATATAATCTGAAAGCACAGAACAAAAAGAAAATAATAAAGTACGGCAGAAGAAAAACAGTCTTGTGATAAAGTAGCGACCTTTCCAGGGTGTAACCCAACTCTCTGACCCTTTGAGAGCTGGATTAGGCTTCAGGCCTCATATGACCTAAATTGGATAAGCTGTTAAGAAAATGAAATGGTGGATGGATGGATAGAGTCCTCATAATTGCATCAGGCATTTCTTTAGCTGAAAAAATTCAAAATTGTACACTTTGTTTTGTTCAAGTACATATTTACACATTTTTCATGTATTGAAATATCAAAATAAGCTGAACAAAAACCACTGAATCTTCTACAGATAATTTATTAACCCCTGTCGCTGTAATAGGAATGCATTATAACCTTCCATGACAGTACAATTACTCCTTCACCAGAAAGCTTTATGTCATAATCGTCTTCTTCAAATCC
>VUQG01045253.1:17648-29617 GCA_015106755.1 Etia nguti | reverse complement strand
TCATGTTCCCCCCCCCCCCCTTTTTTTTTTAAAGCAAATGGAGTCCACCTTGTAAAATTGTGGTTGGAAAAGACAAACAACAGAAACCAAACACTCTCCTTGGCAGAGTTTAAACACCCAGCATGTGAGTATATGACTGTCTTGTTCACACACCCCCTTTTCCTCAACTTTCGCTCAGACTTGTCAACCGAAACCTGCCCTCCCACTAGACTGTGTCAGGAGACTTCGAGGCCATGGGGCAGGTTTGAACAGACCCTCTCGTTTACACCTAAAATCCCCCTTGCTTGTCCTTTCCATGCAGGAAAAGTGTCTTGAGTAATGCGGAGCTCCTCCTAAGCCCTGGCTCCTAATAATGTAACAACTTGTTGACATGTAAAAAAAAGTAATTTTAAAAACAAAAAACTATATTACATTTATTATTATTATTATTATTATAGTAAATATTGTAATGAAATCTAAAAGAGTATTTCACATGATTACATTTCTAAGCAACTGCTGCCTGCAAATTGTAAGCTGAAGCCAGTTTCAGTTTTTTTTTTTTTTTTTTAACAATTTCTTACATTTTAAAAAGCATTATCATGTTATATCTTCAGTGGAATGTTCAGATTAGAACCAGCATTAAGCAAATTTTATATTTATTTATACTCCTTCCTAGGTCGACCCCCTCCTTGCCAAACCTACAAAATCAAACATATGAAGCTACCAGCACTGGTGACCCCTTTGTGAAAGGGAGAGAAGCTAGAAGTATCTTTGTTTATGTTCTTTTATAACAATTTTAAAGACTGACTCCACATATATATGAGAAATAGCACTAAAAAACTGCAGTATAGAAATAAGCTCACAACCCACTTTCTTGGGTACACCTGTTCAGCTGCTCATTAATGCAAATATCTAATGAGCCATTTACTCTGAAGAAACTCAGTGCATTTATGTAAGCATGTAGACATGGTCAAGATAATGTGCTGAAGTTCATTCTGAGCACCAGAATGGGGAAGAAAAGTGATTTAAGTGACTCCAAACATGACATGGTTATTGGTGCCAGATGGCTGGTTTGAGTATTTTAGAAGATGCCTGATGTCCTGGGATCTTCCTGCACAGCTAATTTTAGGTTTACAGAGAAAGGACTAAAAAAGAAAAAAAAAAAATCCAATGAGCAGCAGTTCTATGGGCAAAAATGTCTTGTTGATGCCAGAGGTCAAAGGAGAATGGCCAGACTGCTTTGAGATTTGATTAGAAGACAAAAATAACTTAAATAACCACTTGTTACAATCGAGGTAAGCAGAAGACCATCTCTGAATTGCAACATGTTGAACCTTGAAGCAGAAAACCCCTCCAGGTGACACTCCTGTCAGCTAACAGCAGCAAACTGGACTAGACCAAAGCTACTATTTGCATGGTCTCACCTTTATGACCACAGTGTACCCATCTTCTGATGTTACAAAGCTCAAACCATCTCAAAATAGTTCCCCTAACAGGACAGTGAGCTCGCTGTACTCAGTCTTACTTGATCTCAAACCAATAAAGCACCTTTGGGATGTGGTGGAACGAAATATTTCCATCATAGATGTGCAGCCACCAAATCTGTGCAATGCTATCATGTCAATATGGAACAAAATCTATGAAAATGGGTTACAGCACCACCACCAAGGCAAAAGGAGGCCCAAACTGTTTATAACAAGGTGTATCTAATAAACTGACCAGTATGTGTGTTTAGTAAATATTTTATTAGGCATAATAACATAGTTTAAAATTCACAATTTAACATTTTTATGAATGTATTTATCAACAACCAAAACTGTCTTTATAACTTCCCTTATGCATTGTCTTTTAATGCATATACAGTATCTTCCCACACACACACACACACACACACACACACACACGTACGCGCGCACGCACGCACACACACGCACATACACACACACACACACACACACAGTAAATTATATCTGCACCCCCTCCACACATGAAACCACAAACACATCACTTCCCATTTTGTGGTTCACCTTCTCTAGACTTGATTTGCAACACACAACCTTATCACTGCTTTTTAACAGCAATAAAGAATGAAGTACTCTAAGCATTGTGGAAATTGTTCAATAAAATGAAATATTAAAATTTACATATTTATAGAACCCATCTTGCAAACATGCCCCAAACTTAAATTATCTGAGAGCTTGATATTTAAGTTGAGAGTTTGACATTTAAATGACAAGCGGTGGCTGCACCTGAAGTCCATTACTCACTCACTCATCTCAACACTTCATTGTACTCAGCTAATCAGCACTATTTGCCGGGCTCGCTTCCTGTGGGTACACAGCAGTTGTGACACTGGCAGTGTTTGTCCTCAGAGACCCTGCCTACCCTGTCATTAAGGTCATGTTTGCAGTAAAGCTGGGAGAGCGGATAATGTTTGGTTAACCACTGTCTCAACTCCAGATAAGCCCCCAATATCATCCTGAGACCCCGCGGTTTGTTAATGGCACAGGGTCTCCAGATAATAGCGAAGGAATGAGTTTAACCTTGCTGAGGCACGTATGTTTGTGTTCATCTGTCGTCTGTGGCAGGTGTGCGATGACTGAGATAGGAACTAAAGGGAATAACAAATAAAAACATCTTTTTTTCATTGTTTTTGGTAATCTCTCTCTCTCTCTCTCTCACTCACTCACACACACACACGCGCGCGCACACAGTTTTAACCATAACCACTATCTTAACTCTTGTGCTAAGATTTACATCTTCAGTTGGTGTCAGAAGGTGTGAACTGCCCTAAAACTCAAATTGTTTGTCACCATGCTAGCAATAAAAGCACAAACACACACATGTACACACACACACACACACACACACACACACACACACACAGACACTTGCCGTTAATGGAGTGATAGAAAAGATTGTGTAGGCAGGTGTGGGCCTGGTTTGACAAAGATCAGGGTGATAGTAGACCATCTTCTATCAGAGAATCTCTCACATCCCTTTATAATGACCCAGTGTTCTAGTACAGGTCTTCCCAGCATAAGAAACCCATAATAGTACCTTGCAGCTCTTACCATGTGCAGAGATGCAGTCATTTAGAAGCAAATAAAATGAAAAAGAGAGTCACAGTTAGTCTACAATATCTTACAAGTATAATTTTTGGGTTAAGGAAGTCTCAGCACTTTACTCACCTTCTTAGAGGAATGCACAAATCTGAAAAATGCTCCACTGCAAGTAGAATAATTTTTTCACAATCCTATTTAAGTGAAAGTACATAATGAAAGCATTATAGGTTGAAAAGTAATTGCATTTTTGCTGCTACGGTAAATGTTCACTGTATGACCTCTGAAATGCTTTGAAGTAAAATTCGAATGTGACCTGGTAGAAACCCTAAAATAAAGTATATGTGCTCAAACATTTGTCTGTGGTCCTTTGACCTTCAATTTAGTTTGGTGGTGTTTTCAAAGTGGCATCCTGCCTCAGAAGCAAACGTGAGATAGCTTTTGTGTTATTCTCCTGTCACAGAACTAATAAAACCAGAACTAGTAACCTCTGAATTTCATTGCTTACAATCCAACATTGGATTAAAAATAGTGATTCTGGCCTTTTTATCGTTACATATTTCACTTGTAAAAGCAGGAATCACTTAAACATGCTAACAACTACACACACAGCATAAAGAATGACAGGCTAACCACCTTGAAAACACCACCAGATGGGGACATTGTTGCTCTGGTGACTGAACATAAGGCTAAGGTTTATTTGACTGACTTTCCAAGAGATGCATTGAAAAAAAAAAAGGGTTTTTGGTAAAGCATTGTTTTTAAATGCACAAAGTGCTTCTAGTTGTACGTATCCCAATGTATGATTTATTCATTCACCCAGACAAAAAAGAAACCTAACACACAAGCAATGGTGGGAACTGTGGTCGAAAATAAAGGGCACATGACCACGATAACGAGAACAAGTAGAGAATATTTCCTCAATAAAAAAGCCACATGCTGACGGTGCTGAATTAGATTTATTTTCGATGTAAACTTCATTTCCTGTGTGTTTGTGTGTATATGTGCGTGTGTGTGTGTGTAGGGTACATTGCTGAGTATGTGTGCTGAGTGAAATAAAATGACAGCTTGAAGTGCACTTATTTGATTATACTCTAACAGTCCTGTATCACATTTACCATTATTTAGGAAACTGAGTGCATGATAAAATTAGGGCTAATTTTGTTTTGGTGTTGATTAAAGTGAGAGTTCTGGGAAGATACCACAGAGGTGGAAAGTAATGTTTTTACAAGTGGAAGATGGATTGTTTTACAAGAGGCAGAGGGAGAAACTAAGTGTGGGAGGGACAGACAGAGAGGGGGAGTGTAGACGTCACATCTGTTCCTGCCACTCCCTAGGGGGCCCCGGGAGCATGGGAACCTTCACCAGCTCCAATAGTTGCAACAAGGTTTGCAAAGTGCATTTATCAATTTAAAAGTTTAAAGAAGCAAAAGCGCTGCTCGACTGCATTGAGCAGTGGGAGGAAAAGTCCACACTAAAAACATTAGAAGTCCAGTTTTACAGAGCATCCACTTGAGTTACATACAATAAATTTTTCATCCTTAGTCTTTGGCTATGATAATAAAAATAAAAGCATCTGTCATCGGTATTTCAAGCTCGTGGTGTGCTCTGTCGATGTAAATACATCTAATAAAAGTATCTCCAGAATCTTGGGCTTCCTGTCTGTGGCTTGTGGCCTGCATCATGTTCAATGTACTGCGACGGGTTTTGAGTTACCCTTACTGTCATGTCTTGGTTTGGCCCCCCAGAATGGTGACCACCACACTTTAATAAGCCATTTCACAGGGGTCAATTTTCTTTTCTTCACGGCGTCAGCTGGGTTGCCCCATTCACCCTCTTCACCCCTTCCTCACCCACGCTCCCCCATTGGCATGTGTGCGGCCCAATGTTGTTTACTGGACTGAGCATTTAGAGGGGTTAGCATTTCACCATGGCAGCTGTTGGCACCATGTGCCTCCCCTTCAGGCGGCTGGCCAACGGCACGCAGGCCACTGCTTCACACACCCTTCAGCATCCCCCTGAGGACCCTCACTCCCTCCACTCAGCCCTTCGCTTGGCCTTGGTTGAAACCAGTAGCCTTGATCGGGTATCAGATACCAGTTTAATGTGAAGACAAAGTTCTGGCTTTAATTGATGGCTTCCAATTGGTGCTCACAGTCTGTCCACAGTGCAGAAAAGTAAATTCAGTGACCGCACACCACACAGGATCCACATACAGTATCAGACATGACTAGACTTTATTTATTTCAGTGCAACAACTATTGCCATGTCTGTCGTTGGCAGGATTAAGGGCTCCTGTTACTACATTTTCCATGTCAACTCTCCCACTGATTTGCTTGACAACTGTAAGTAATAGTGGGACTCAAGGAAAAATCCTTTAAATAGCTTCACCGTGAGACTGTAAATGGAAGCCTCTAGTTTTTTTTCCCCCCAGGCTTTAGAAAAGGCAATGTAATCTCTTCTTCATGATCTGGATGTTTGATTTGGCAAAGATGTGCAGGACGCCCTTCCCGACACAACCCTCCTTATTTATCTGGGCTTAGAACTGGCACTAAGAGTACACTGGTTTTTGGTCCCATAAAATTTTAAGGGATTTTGGTACAGTGGTTATCTCTACTGCCTCATAGCAAGAATATTCTGTCTTCAAGCCTTTCTCTGAGGAGTTTGCATGCTCTCCCTGTGCTTGCATGGGAGCCACAGATATTGGGTTGGTTAGCGCTTCTAAACTTTATTAAGAATGTGAGGATGGAAAGTTGTGAGTGATGTCAGTCCAAGTATTTATTGGACTGACATGTCTCAGTTGACATTCATGGTTTTTTGTGAGATGACCTGGCAGCTATTTGCTGGATTGCCACTGACTTCTAATTAAATTAAATTCAACCAAATTAACAGGCATTCATGTCTCTGTAATGATAAACTATAATAACTTTGGTCAGATCAAACATTTAATGTCCAGTACCTGTCCAGTTACTGCTTTACACGGAAGTATTAGTAGAAAAATCAAAACCCCTGTAGTGCATGTTTGATGATCCCAGTGTCTCCTGTAGCTCATAAATGTGGTTTTGGCCTTGATGGGTGTGAAGTCTGCAGGTTTGCTGGTTAGTTAGAGCTGGAACCGATCAAGGAACACAAGAAGCTCTTATCTTCCTTATATTTAGGCAACTCCCTCTTCCCCTGCATTGACTACATTTACATGGAGCTTAATATTCTGAATAAATTTGGTTTAATAGCTAAACAAGCCCAGTCTGACTGGAATTTCTGTCTGCTTCAGAGGAGTGGAAAATAACTTTTATTAAAAGAAGAGAAAAGTTGCACAATGCAAATGATTACTTTTTGGCAGTGTTCACACTACACATGCCCTGAGCACTGGTATAAATCCATGGGGAAGTGTGCTTTGTTTGGGGTTGTTTTTTATTGCTGCTTCCAAGCTAAAGGAGTTTGATTTTCATGTTTCTGTCACATTATTTTTGTTCTTTTTGTGTGCATGTGTATGTTTTTATGCTATTGTATCCAAGCTGGACCATAACAAATTGAGGGCATGTCTGAGAATCTATCATATCCCTTGTGCAGATAAATAAATACTGGTATTCTGACAGATTAAATTAGGAATTTGTATGTGTGAGAGTATTTTCTGTGCAAAAGTAGACTGAAACTCACTTATCTATATGTGTAGATTTTAAGGGTGTGTCCAAACTCACTTGCAGCTTCCATAGATACATTATGCAAAAGTAAGCAGCAAATTGAAATGAACCTTCTTATTACTTACTAATAGCTTTGAGGATTTGTTACCAGAAACTTTGAGGGCACTGTAAATGGGAAAAGATTCACCCATAAACTGAATTTTGCTCGTTTGAGTTTATGGGTTAGAATTACCTAGTAAGAAAAGTAAATTCTTGTTAATGAAGGTTAGCCTTCACTAACAAGCCTGATTTCTAGTGTTTCGCACATTTGTCACACTTCAATGTTTCAAATCATCAAACAAATTTTAAAGTTAGACCATGATAACCAGAGTAAATACAAAATGTGGTTTTAAAATAATGATTTCATTGATTAAGGGAGAAAAGTTATCCAAACCTACCTGGTCCTGTGTGAAAAAGCAATTGCCCCTCTTGTTAAATCATGAATTAATTGTGATTAACCATGTTTTATGAAAAGCTGAGTATAGTTTCAGTAAACACACTCAGGCCTGATTACTAGCAGACCTGTTGAATCGAGAAATCACTTAAATTGAACCTTTCTGACAAAGTGAAGCAGCCTAAAAGATCTAAAATAGCAACAAATCGGCCACAATCTAAAGAAGCACCTGAGAAACAAAGTCCCTGCCATCTATCAGTCTGCAAAAGGGTTACAAAGCCATTTCTAAGGCTTTGACACTTTAGTGAACAACAGTGAGAGTCATTATATACAAATGGAGAAAACTTGGAATAGTGGTGAAGCTTTCCCTGTGACCTACACTGATGTAGGTCACAAAAGAACCCACAAAATTAAAGAACCACAGGCTTCACATGTCTCAGTTAAGGTTCAGGATTCAACAATAAGAAAGAGACTGGGCAAAAATGGGATCCATGGGAGAGTTTGAGGAAAAAAACCACTCCTGACCAAAAAGAACACAAAGGCCTGTCTCACATTTGCCAAGAAACATCTTGATGCTCCCTAAGACTTTTGGGAAAATACTCTGTGGACTGATGAGACAAAAGCTCCTGTTACATCTGACATAAAATAAAAACAGCATTTCAGAAAAGGAACATCATACCAACAGTAAAATATGGTGGTGTTAGTGTGGTGGTCTAGGGCTGTTTTGCTGACCTGAATCTGATTGAGATGCTGTGGCATGACCTTAAAAAGCCGGTTCATGCTCGAAAACCCTCCAATGTGACTGAATTACAACAATTCTGCAAAGATGAGTGGTCCAAAATTCCTCCACAGTGCTGTAAAAGACTCACTGAAGTTATCGCAAATGCTTGATTGCAGTTGTTGCTGCAAAGGTTAGACCAACCCGTTATTAGGTTTAGAAACTGCATTTTGTGTTTACTTGTGTTATCTTTGTCTAATATTTAAATTTGTTTGATGATCTGAAACATTTAAGTGTGACGAACATACTGAAAATAGGAAATCAGGAAGGGGGCAAACAGTTTTTCATACCACTGTAGAGTGGAAAGAGAAAAGTATGTGACTTATCTCTGTGACATTTAGTCCTGCCAATCACATGTTGCTCCCTAATCAGTCAATAAACCAGTCTGCAATTTCTGGGTGATTAGTTGTCACCTTCAAGGTGATGTGCGAGAGAGGCAAAGACACACATGCACATATACACGCAGCCAAATATATTAAATATAATTCTACAATGTGAGATCCTAACATGTTAGTTAAATCTTGCTTTCTGCTAACATATCTATGTTGTCAGTGGATGGCTGTGTTTCTTTTAGGAAAATTGTGAATGTCTGCAATCTCGTCTCACCCGGTCCCAGAGTTGAGTGAGTCTTGGGAGAGTGGTGTAGAGAAGGAAGGTCAGGGTGACAGTTGTCAGACCCTCATCCATACCATTTGGATGGAAAGTGATACCAGAGACAGCTGAGACTGCTTCGGTCACTCTCAGGGTTAATTTGAAGCGTCTTAACATTCACTTTACTCCGGGTGCATTTGTAATGAACGTGGAACTGTGGGGTAAATGGAAGTCTCAGCATCTGTGTCTCCTTAACTCTCCCTTCTCTCTCACACACATGCACACAGATGCACTATGAATTAGGCTACACTCACCATCTCAAGGCCACAGAACAAATTCCTGAGGTTGTCTTGTAACCACAGAGTCATGCGGTCATAACTCTTTCAGTCATAATCACTGGGGTATTGCCTGTCACTCTCCTGCATGCATCAAACCACACTCCGGGAGCTTGGATTGTGCGTTAAACGCCTGGTGGATGTTTTCCTCCTTCAACACAATCTAGCTGCATATCATGTTGTCCCCAAAATAAAAAGAGGGGAGCTGGAATGAGGTTCTCTGGTCCCCAGTTATCTTCAAATGGTTCCATACTCACTTTCAACACCACCAAGAGCGTGGATACAGGTATAAATGGGATGAAATGATTAGCAGTTTGCTAATTAGTGACAAAGATAAAATGTGGTATACAGAAAATATTACAGTTTTCTTATAGATTATATTCTCTTGGTGATTAGTGAGGATGTGTGCCTAATTTTAGACATTTTGACAGACTAAATAAATAGTGCTGTAAAGAATATTCAAGCTTATTACAACTTTAACAATGCTAACCCGCTGACTAAAGAGGACAGTTTGTACTTAAATAACTTTTCATTGCTCATTGGTCATATTTTACAGGCTACGCTTTCTTGAAGCAATACTATGTGGTCACAGTTTTCACTTCTATCAATCATATTTATTTACAAAACTAATGATGTCCTCTCCAACTTCCTTGTGGTCACCTGTAGTTTGTGTGAAAACAGACATTCACCTTCGAAGTTAAACTTGTCCCTCAGTGCTGCAGTCAACAGGTTTCAAAAGGTGGAACTTTTACTTTTAAGAGAAATGGTATATGTTTCTGGATTGTGCCACACTTTTCTCAGTTTCACCAAGAAAAGCAAACTACTATCAGAGTGTTTGTAGACAAGTTGGCGTGTTTAATGTCAGCTGCAGGTGACAGAAATCTGTCGGAAATCTGGTAGGAAACAAAACAATTACAAGGAGGTTTCTGCCAACTGGTTCAGGAATACATGTTGCAACGATGGTTAAAGGTTATTTTACTGTGACAGGTTGGCTATCTCTGTGCACTGTTGTTGTTTCTTTAAGATACATGTTTGGTTGTGCTGCAAGAAAAAGTGAGTTAGTGTGTGCTTGTTGTTGTTGTCCGGGGCTGAAGAGAGTGAGTTGTACCGGAGAACTCTTTTTTTTTTTTCGAAGACCTTTGCCTGTACTTACTTAATAAAGTGATAAACTGAGATCAAAAACGTCTGGTGCTTGAGAGCATATGGGAACGTTACAATATTTTTGCTAGGTTACCACTAATTGTTCTTTAGGCCTATGTAGCTGTGACTTCAGCAATCAACCTCAAGCAATCAGTTGCCAATTGGTCAGGGAGTGCTCATTTTTCCCTCACAACCAGTTGCAGACAAGTCTCCAGGCTTGTGTGAACAGGGCCTTATTCACTTGACCCTGCCTTGTCACAATAGTTGTCACACATGCAAAACTGCGGACAAGTTAACATCACATGGTTATTGGTTACGTGTCTGCAAACCCGCAATACACTCTTATGCAAGATTTTACTGATTGATATTGTCATCAGAGGATGAACCCTAACCTTAATGTCTTGGTCAGAGTGCCTGCCAAGGTTTTGTGACTCTGTACATTTTTCCACAAGACACTGCACAAGATTGCACCAACTGTGTGCGGCAAACATCAAGTGAACTTGAACAAAAGTATAATAAAAACAACTATTCATCTGCAGTGTCGGCAGCTGTCTGTGTTCATATTCACATGGAAAGAATAATCCCAGCCTTAGCTTTAATCTACCTTTTGCCAATTTCCTATCTTTATGGTACAACAGTACTCATCACAGAACAAGCAAAGTCAGTAGCAAGCGGTCAGGTGGTACAAGAAACATTTTGCAGTCGTACAGTATATCAACAAAGTAAACTCCCATGTTTGTCGCACTGTCCTTCAGATAAGAAAAAACACAAGGCAGTGCGGTAAAGTCTTTACTTGTCCTTTATCAGCTTTCCAACCTTTAATATCTATAGTTGCGCAAATTCACAAACAAGCACGCCTGTGTACACACCCACAAAAACACACAATATTTTTTTTGTCCTTGGTCTCTGAGGTGTAGGACAAAAATAGCATTTGATTACTTGTGACAGAGAAGAAAAACTAGACTGCAGCTAACTCTTCAGAAAGTAACACACAAACCAGGTGTGCATTCATTTAATCATCTATCCTTTGCAAACTATTTTTATTACTGCTGACATTTTCCTCTCTTGCTTCATTGTGCACATTTTGCCACACATTAATTTTAAATGCATACACAGCAGAACAGAAGGTTTGTTTAGTAAAGTTTAAACAATATATATGTGTGGATTGTTTTGGAGACCATAGAAGGAGGAAGAACAATGGGTGGTGGTGGTGGTGGAAATATGGTGGTTGAATCTTCATCTCTTGTTTACATTCCACACCCCCAAAGAGCCTAACTACAGCAGCAGCACCTAATCTCATCTCTAAATTTCCCACTTGAACAAATATCTCCTCTCACATAATCAGTCTTCGTGTTCACACACTCATGCACAAACACATAACTTCAAGACACACAGTTCCAGTTTGGTTCCTTGGCTGTCTTGTCTTTGACTCTCTTGCTAGAGAGAGTCAAAGGCCTTCCTCTTGTCCTCCTGCCTGGTAGCTCCATATTAGAACAGGAGACTTTTGTCAACTTGTTATTTCTGGTGTGGACTTGCAGCACGTCCGCAGGAAGTGCATGCAGAGATCACATCCTCACTTGTGTCATTGTTTTTTCTTTTGTTTCAGCTGTTTGACAATCGTTAGCTCTTTCTCCAAAATTCTTTTAACTCAAAAACACGAGCTGTGACTATTCAGCAGGGATAACGAGTGTCTTTATTCAGCACTCCAGCATTTGGCTGGCAGGAGACTCTCACTGTCATAGTGGTCACAGAGAGAGCGACCTCAGGGCATGGTGAGGAGGTGGATATGAAAGGCTATATATACAGGGACTACTGTGCCTTCCTTTGGAGACACAGAGCAGAGCATAGACTTCCAGCTGTGCAATCCCAACTACTTCGTGCAACTATTAAGGTGCGGATCAGTGGGCTTGTAAAGACCAACTGCCTGGCCTGCTGCACTGCTACAATCTTTAGCCAAGGCTATGTCCATTTTTTTACAGGCTTTAAATGTTGCTTAGTGGAGCAGCAAAT
>VUQG01045253.1:0-10810 GCA_015106755.1 Etia nguti | reverse complement strand
CCCCCTTCGCCCGGCAAAGTGAGAGGACGCGTCCAGTCCTAAATCTTGTTTTTCTGCTCTTTCATGGGCGACAGCTGGGGCTCGCCCGCCGCCCGTCACCCATTGTCCTGCAGTCAGAATAATGCTGTGTGACTAATCTGAGTGGGGCTTCCCATCATGCCACAGCCACCCCAAACACCACAACACACACCAAACCCCTGCCATGCCCCCCCTCCTTCTCCAAAAGGCTTGTCTCCGTCGTTTTGAATGGCTCTCTCCCCCAACCACCCCCACCTTACCCGCTTGTGATCTCCATTTGAAAGCCAGATGGCTGGGAAATGTAATTGGATTGGATGTCAAGAGAGTGAGATTAATTGGAATAAAGTGCAGAAATTTGAGGGCGAACAAGTGGGAACAGACAGGGAGGCAGATTGTGGGGCTGTTTGTTTAGAGTGTGGATTGATGTTTATGGGTGAGACGTTTTAATATGCAAACACGTTCCTTTGAGCTGACCTTCCTGTAAGTCTGTCAGGAGCATCCATTTCAGTTTTGAATGTGCAACAGGGCAATGGTAATGAGACCTCAACTTTTATCTGGTCTGAGGTAGAAACTGATGTCTTCTGAAAGCATCTTTATGTGTGATTTTTACTTGTGGTGTCACTTTTTCTTCTCCCCTCTTGGAAGAAACTCAGAGGTGGCCTGGTTTGCCCTGGGGCATGTGACCATGGCAGGCGCTCCTCTGGTCTGCGGGGACAAGGGAGAGCTATTGAAGGACCTACGCGACTAGCTCAGGGGCACCAATTCACAATATGTGAATCTGCACGCTCTGCACACGCACACAGTCACACACAGTGCTCTGCACGTGTGCGCACGCTCTCACACAGAAACTCTCTCCACCCTCCGATCCCACAAAGCTGTTATTGTGTTCTTCATCTCTGCTCAGTCCAATTAAAACAGACAGGATAAGAGCATCACTTCACCCACCCGCGCTCTCTCTTCCTCCTTGCTTCCCTCTCATTCATCATTCATCCATGCCAATCTAAGCAGCTATCAGTCATGGGGCGCACTGTGAGATTCGGGGGGTTAGGCTCCAGTGTCTGTACCAGAGAATCTTTCAGTAGTGGTCCACCTTGTGTCACAGTAAATTCGCTTTTAAATTTATGCTGATGACACACGGGTGGAAAGTCCGCTGAGTTAGAAAGAAGGGGATGCCTGCACTTTGACAAGAAAAAGGAAAGCAGTGGTGGAGTTGAGGGAATCTAAATTGCGCAGTCACCCTCACGTGATGTTTAGAGGAAGGTCGGCAGGTTATAACACGTCAAACCCACAGAGCCAACTATCGGAGCTACCACTGAATCATGTTCTGCTTTGTGGTTATGCAGCATATGGTGGCACAGTTTTGAGTGGTTAAGACAGATTTGAATCCTCTTTTCGGCACAGTTCTCACGAGTGCGAGAGTCGAATCACATGCCGACAATGAAGAAAAAGATTACAGGCTTCCTCCCTCCCCCGATATTACTTCATACCTTTAGGAAACTCATCAGGAAAAGGATTAGATTCGACTTCTTTATTCATGTTGCATTCACTGGAATCTGCTTTTTCTCCAGCTGATATTCAAATGAAGGATTTTAAGATGATTTTTAACCCCAACAAACTGTAAATTCAACAAGAGTCAAAACCCCTAAGGGTGGTAGCTTTAATTCATTTTACAATCACAGCAGTCAGCTTGGTAGAGAAAGGCTAGATTTAGCTAAAAGAAAAATAACAGCTAGCTGTGTGGTTGACTGATTGTTTCAGATAGTAAGGTTCCCATGCTGTTTTTAAAAATGGAACCAGAATATGGTCATAATGTGTGTGACAGCGTACACTTCCAGAGAAAACCAAAACACTCAAAAGGAACAAAGGGGAACCAGCTTTACAACCTTTAATGCAGTTTCCTCGATTGAAGACAAATCTCTTTACATTAAAAGATTGAGTAACTTTAGGGGAAGTCCGAGAGTTTATGTAAATTGTGGCGATATTGGACACGGAAACAGCAATGAGCGTCTGCAGTGGGGAAGTACTCCGTCGCGATTCTGTGAATTAAGAGGTTATCTCAAGGTCTGGGGCTTCCTGTTTCCCACAAAGCTGCAGCAATCTTTTTTAATGTAGGCAACTTTAAAGTGTAAGGGCACAAGCATAGTGTGAGTAAAATTTAGTTTCCATTTGTCAGACTGTAATGAGGGCAAAGTCAGGTTAAAAGGTTGTTGCCCTCGGTCTGGCCTTTACGTGACTGAGTCACTGTTATTGCTGATTTGCTGAAATGGGTGCCGTTTTGGTCAGAGGTAAGTGTTAAGAATAAACTCAGAAAAACATCTCAACTGTCACCCCACATGTCTCGAATACTGCACTGACAGAAATAGACCCGAAGAGAGAATTTCACTTAATGTGACGTAGCTGGTAGAGGGAGCTGTATGGTGTTGTTTATTGATGATAATGCGTCTCAGTCACAACCTGAAACGATTTTTACACTCTTCCTCTAAGAATGCTACTCTTCATTTGTCCTCCCATAGGATTACCAGTAAGGTCTCTATAAAGGCTCAGCTCCATGAATCAGGGACATACAAGTGCTTAGTGGGTTTAAGGTGCCTGCTGGTTTTGCCTTTTTATTGGGGGTTTAAGCTCTAATGCTGCCACTCCCCTGGTTGAGCCCATTCCCCAGATGCCAGGGGCCCCTCTGATATATACTGAAAGAGGCTGGTGGAAAAAAATGGTCCCATCCTCTTTCTATGTGGTAGCAAAGTTGATGTATAATTTTCAGATATATAACTCCCAGAAGAGAACGCATTGCATATATAATTCAAAGACATATTTTTTCACACCTACTTTGTAGACCGATCTGGAAACCTTCAAAGCAGGAGATTCAAAGCGGCGCTGTCAGAGCAAAGCGATAACGGGCTGTGTCGCTCTAGTGGGTGTTGAAAGTTCATATCTAGCAGTAGAGGTTATCAAATGATATAACTCTTCTAATAAGTCAGAAAATGTGTGCACGTCTTGATCTTTCTAGTAATTTCATGTGCATGGGGGAATGATATCTGGTTAGACTGTAAGTCACCCTTTATAGCCACCAAACAAGTAATGATGAATTAATATGTTGTGATAACACACTTGTGCCCACCTGACTTGATGGTAATCTGAAGTAATAGACTCCAGACTACTCCATCGGCTTTCACTGATAATCATCACAAGAAGTGGAATGGCAGGCAGGTGTTTTTCCTGGCTTTGATCGTGAGCTGGGATGTTTTTACAGTGTTGTTAAGTGAGTGCAGCAGAACAAGGTGCATGACACATGAACACACACACAGACACAGACACAGACACACACACACACACATAGAATTGGAGTTATGCCGTCGGCTGTTTACCGTAGTTTTATGAATGAAAGTGATCTTACTGTCAGGCTGTGCTGTTAGTCAGACAGGTGCCAAATTCTTCTCATTCTGACCGCCTCTACCAACTTCACTGATTTTAGAGAGTGGAACAGAAACCGCTTTATTATTGTCCAATTATCCTTCTAAGAGCCCCTTTTTTGAAGATATGTGTTACTTGTAGAGAGTACTTTTTTGTTTAGGAAGGTGGCTTGATTTCCTTGCAATAATGTGCCTTTTACTGAACCAAATGAGCTTGATTCAATGTTTATTAAACACTTTTATGCAGTTTAGCCCTTTTTAGCTTCAACAGTGCACAATCTTTGTATGACTATTATACACCCTTTTAATATAACAGTGTTTCTCTCTCATGGAATTTATTGCTGTAGTGGGATTTGAGAGGCTTCCAAATCCAGTGCATTTCTCATTTTCTCTAGCTGGGCTACATTGCTCCACTCTTGTTCTTACTAACAGATGTGGACCCCAGGGGTCACATCTTGGCTAATGATGAGACACATTCAAGGGAACATCAACTAACCAGACAAAGCAAACGAGGAGGAAAGGGCAGAAACAAATATGCAATAAAGACAAAAGGGGGAGTGAAAATCAAAAGAGAGAAGAAAAATAGCTGGTGATCTTGGAACATTTTCATAAGTATCATGAAAGGAAAAACCACGACTGACAACATTATACATGCCTTTGATTACTGTACGCCGCCCTCAGTCATTTCACATGACATGACATTTTCCACAGCGGTGGCATTTCCAGCGCACAGTTGGGCACGTTTTGTGTCAGAGGATAAAGTCACCCCCAGAGTGACAGATGGTAGATCAGGCCCAGCAGGGAGAGTGGAGAGAGGGAAGAGAAGGCAAAGGGGCTGTCCCACAGTCACAAAAGTGTTTAGGGTCAGAGGTCGGGGAAGCATCTGCTCTGGCCCAAGGGGACATTGTGGTGCTGGGAGAGACCTGTTGCCGTGGTGTGTGCTGCTGGTCTTTTCAGCGTGTGGGTGGATCTTTATCTCTGACTTCAGGACAAACATGATCTATTACAGTCAGTTTGCGTGGGAGTTAACTACACACACACACACACACACACACACACACACACACACACACACACACACACACACACACACACACAATTATGAACACCTCAGTTTTATCATAGTGGGTGAGATTTTTGTACCTCAGCAGTGAATTACCTTTATAATGCGCTCAGTGTGTTTTCCCAGTGACTTCAAAGTCACCTCAAATGCTTTTACAATCTTGCACCAATTGCAACTGTCTGGACTGCCTGTGGAGGCACTGCTAAAAACTCCCTGTTGGTCTCACCTATCTAAGTAAACAATAGAGTTTTGAACAATCCGGTGCAACACTAGGGGAAATCTGCAAAAGGGAAACGGCTAGGAGTTTAAAAGAAAAATGTCCCTTTAAAAGAAAAAAATGAGAAAGCTTAAAAAGGTTCCCCATGGTAAGCTGAATGAGAGCTGAAGTAGAGAAAACTAGAAGGAAATAATCTATGTGAAAAGGGAAATAAACAAAAAAAAAAAGGAACAGGTAAGGAAGAGAGGAATTAAGAATAAGTCGTGTGGTTTGGAGGCACAGAAGTTGCAACAGCTGACTTCACATGGGTTCTTTATGTCCCCAGAGGAGAGGTTGGCTTTGTCAGCACCCCTGTCTGAGAAGGGGACAGAAGGGAGGGGGAGGAGGAAGGGGAAAGGAGGAGGAGGAGGAGGAGGGGACACGAGGATGGGGGAGGAGAAGGAGTCCTGACCAACAGCTGCCTTCATTAACATGCGCACCTGCTCCCTGTGGAGATACTAGGAGGCCAACAGATGCCCTCCTTTACACATAACCACTCACACACTCAGGTCCCGGCTACACACAGTCACACAAGCCCCCCGATTCAAATGTAAACACTTTTCTGCTGACTTTAAATGCTCCCTCACGTGACAGATGGGACTGCAGTGTTATGTACGGGCTGCATATCAAATAATGCCTGTGCATTTCATAAGCATAATGCTAAAAACAGTCAATTTCTTATATTCTTTGGTCAAAATTGGTTGATTTTTTTCACAAACACCCTGTAACCACAGTGGGCAGAACCCGTCTTTGTGAAACTTATAAGAGAAGTATTTGTTCAACTAACCAGCCACTTTGAGCTGTGTGACTTAGCAGTAACAGTCCTTGGTCTGGACAGGAGGGAAGCAGGCTTAGGGCCTGAATGCAGAGCTTCATATCAGTCATCCATGAGCGGCACATTCCCCTTGATCTCTACGGTCATTGTGGATGAGTATGGACAGCATGGGGACGAAAGGTAGATGGGAACAGGCTGTTAGACTGCTAGACTATTTTGCGGCGTCTGTTGTCCCGGCAGAATGTATTTTCAAGGTTCTGAGGGAGGCTAATCCAGAGAGACGCATTAGAACAACATGTTATCCCTGTCACACTGCAGTGGGACTTTGCTGGGCGGGAAACTTTTAGTTCCCTTCTACACCTCCCCCTTACACCCCAAACCCCTCCTTTTACTCCCCTTTTGTTTAGATAATTGTTCCCATGATAAAAAAAAATAGTCATGCTTTTCTAATCATTGCTGCTCCCTCTCTTCGCTGTCTGTTCCCAGGTGTCCCAGTGACTACATAGGCAGCCGGTGCCAGTATCCAAATCCCTGCAGTCCTTCGCCATGCCGCAACGGTGGCGAATGCCGCGCTGTTTCCCATGGCAACACGTTCGATTTCCGCTGCGTGTGCCGCCTGGGTTTCACTGACCGACTGTGCCTGACCCCCACCAACCATGCCTGTATGAGCTCCCCCTGTCGCAATGGAGGAACATGCCATCTCATTGCCCTCAATGCCTACCGCTGCGACTGTCCACCTGGATGGTCTGGTATGTATGGAAATGTACAAAACTTGTTTGGGGACTACAGATTTCTTGCCCCTCTTTTCAACCCTTTTTATGATTATTTCACTTTACCGTGTTATTTTCCAGGTAAAACCTGCCAGGCTGCAAACCCATGTGCTTCCAATCCATGTGCAAATGGTGGCCTGTGCTCAGCCTTAGAATCCACCTACATCTGCAAATGCCCACGCGCTTTTACTGGTCAAACTTGCAAGCAAGACGTAAACGAGTGTGCCCAGACTCCCTCTCCCTGTCTCAATGGCGGCGTATGCGTGAATGAGGTGGGCTCGTACCACTGCCGTTGTCCTCAAGAGTACACAGGCCAGCACTGCGAGAACCCCTATCTGCCATGCAGCCCGTCACCATGCCAGAATGGAGGCACTTGCGTCCAGAAGGGGGACACCGCTTACGACTGTAGCTGTCTTCCAGGTATGGCACAAACATGAATTTACAGAGTGATGGTAGCTGCCACGTGGAGTTGTGGATGATTAGTGTGGTAACAAAACACACAATTGTTTTTCCTGTTACATCAGTTGACCTACAAACCAGTCTGTTGTTGTAGTAAAATCTGATTGGGTGGAGTGGAGTAATCTGGAATCACCGCTCTTCCCCTCTCTCTCTGCCAGCCTGCACAGACAGGATGCAGTTGCACAGACGTTTCCTTCTGATAATCGGTAGCAAGCCCCTACAATGGCAGAGAAACCGACATGCACACAAACCTATAGATTTACACACCCTATTCACGAGGTCACAGACTCTCAAAAATATCTTGTTTTTCACATCAACACTGCCAGCCTGTCTGCCACATTTATTGCGCAATGTTGTGGTAACTGCTGTTAAGAGTCAGAACACCAGATGCATAGAAAGCACACACACAATACATATGTGAAGTTATAGAAGAGGAGATAAAAATTAGGGATTTTTCAACAAACCAATACAGTACTTAGGTTTAAATTATTTATACAGTGCTTTCTAATTTTTATTAGAAAGCACTGTATAATTTTTCATGGAAGGTCACAGTTAGTTCCAGAGGTCACAATCTTACTTTGGAGTTGTAGCAGTGCACATTATGGACTCTTACGGAAAGCATTACCTCCTTATCTCTAGCAAACCACATCAGTTAAAATAAAAGGGTGGCTGGATCTCTTGAAGCTTTCACTTGCCCATGTTTTTGTCTCATTATGTGGTCAGCACAGAGCCTGTTGTTTGGACATGCGGATGAATAAGTGATGCTGTGTGCTGAAGTTTTAAGTCATGCTGCGTGCCTGTCGCGGGTGTCTTTGCTGGAATGCGTTTAGATAGCACACCAGTACAGGCACCTGTGGAGCTGTGGGTTGATTGTTAAGCGGGCTATTGTGCCTATAAAACACCCACACAAGCCTTTGATGTTAACAGAGGAGACAGGCTGTGCTCTGCTGCGAGGATATCTATCTATTTTTATGCAGGAAGGAAAGGTCTGATTATTAACCGCAATCAAGTGTCGCAAGTGCTTTTCTACATTTTGACTCATTTGTTCTCACCCCACGCCGATCCAACAGGCTTCACAGGCCACAACTGTGAGCTCAACATCGATGACTGTCCAGGCCACAACTGCCAGAACGGTGGTGTTTGTGTGGACGGGGTGAACACCTACAACTGCCGATGCCCACCTCATTACACAGGTGACCTTTCACTTAAAGGCTTTTAAAAAATCATCCAATAACATTTTAAGACAATAAATACCAGCTTTTTTTTCTCTTTTAGGTCAATACTGCACAGAAAACGTGGACGAGTGCGAGCTGATGCCCAATGCGTGTCAGAATGGCGGGACATGCCATGACACGCACGGTGGCTATCACTGTGTCTGTGTCAATGGGTGGACCGGCGACGACTGCAGCGAGAACATTGACGACTGCGCCAGTGCAGCTTGTCACCACGGTGCCACCTGCCACGACCGCGTGGCCTCATTCTTCTGCGAGTGCCCCCATGGACGCACAGGTATGGCTCTTGTGACCCCTCCGAGATTGCTATGCAGACATATCATGATCTTAATGTTTAGAGAGTAAGATGTAATACATCCATGGCTACAGGTCTGTTGTGCCATCTTGATGACGCCTGCATCAGCAACCCATGCCAAAAGGGCTCCAACTGTGACACCAACCCAGTCAATGGCAAGGCAATATGCACCTGTCCCCCGGGTTACACTGGATCCGCCTGCAACCTGGATATTGATGAGTGCTCTCTGGGTAAGTTATTAAGTTACCAGTTTGTCTCGTTTAGTTTAGATTACAACCCTCTGATGATTCTGATTCTTTGCAGTTAGCATGCAGAACCAATTTATTACATTTATTTATTGCGTCTTGCATATTTAATGTTTTAGGTGCCAACCCCTGTGAGCATGGGGGTCGCTGCCTCAACACAAAGGGCTCCTTCCAGTGCAAGTGCCTCCAAGGGTATGAAGGGCCTCGTTGTGAGATGGATGTCAACGAATGCATGTCTAATCCTTGCCACAATGATGCCACCTGCCTGGACCAGATCGGAGGGTTCCACTGTATCTGCATGCCAGGTAAAGCATCGGTTTGTAATACAAGAAGACTACTTTTCTTTTGAAATGTTTTTTCCTTTACTTTGTGGTAAGAAAAGAAACGTGATCTGACCCATAACTCCCATTTCAGGATATGAGGGTGTGTTCTGCCACATCAACACTGATGAGTGTGCCAGCCAACCTTGTCTCAACAATGGCAAGTGCATTGACAAGATCAACTCCTTCCACTGCGAGTGTCCCAAAGGTGAGAAAATAATCTGATTACTAGAGTAAAAACAGAGCCACAAAAATAGCTTCCATGGTATCATTTTAACCCTCCCTTTTTTTTGGCAAGACAATGGGAGCAAAGAAAAGAGGGTATAAAAGAGTGGATCATTAACTATCTGTCAATGAGTGCCGTGCACGCAGTCCCCCGATTGAACGTAAATGATTTACTTCTTCTAATAGTGTCAGTGAAGCATTTACGAGTGTGCTGGACAGAGCAGACAGGGCTGCAGAAACATTAGCATATTTGGCGGGCTGGAGAGTTTCTGTAAGAGCTTAGTGCCAAAATTGGGGGGTAGGGATTGGTTTTTAGCTGGTAAGCTGTGGACTATTGTGATGTGGTTTGAAAGAAAGATTTCACTGCACAGTAAGAGCCCGAAAAAGGAGGGGTGAAGGGAGTGTTGTGGAATGGTTTGTTAGGACTTTCAGCACCACGTGGCCTTTTTTAGATGCAAATTTCCACAATTTTCTGCATTTCTGCAAATATCTTCAAACCAAATGATTTTTCTTCTCTCAATATTAAAAGAAGTTTAATTCTCGGTTTAAAAAATTGCATCTGCAGGCTTTTCAGGGAGTCTATGTCAAGTGGACATCGACGAGTGTGCCAGCACGCCCTGCAAGAATGGAGCTAAATGTACTGATGGACCCAACAAGTACACCTGTGAATGTGCTGAAGGTACAGCAAACTAATCCTTTCTTCTAACTTATTGCGTAATTTGTCTTTCTTAGGAAAGAGTTGCAGGTTTTAAAGCTGTTCTCCTACCTTACAGGATACACAGGGCAGCACTGTGAGATTGACATCAATGAGTGCTTCTCCAATCCCTGCCACTATGGCACTTGCAGGGATGGCCTGGCTTCCTTCACCTGTCAGTGCCGCCCTGGCTACACTGGCCGCTTGTGTGAAACTAACATCAACGAGTGTCTAAGCCAGCCCTGTAAGAATGGTGGCATTTGCCAGGACAGAGAGAATGCATATATCTGTTCCTGCCCACAAGGCACTGCGGGTGAGACTTTAATATTATACAACTTTGAAATTCTTCCAGTGAAATATGTCTGCACTTTCTTCACCTTCTTTCTGCCCCTTATGTATATTCTGATCTACAGGTTTCAATTGTGAAGTGAACCTGGACGACTGCAAGAGCAAGCCCTGTGACTACGGGAAGTGCATCGACAAAATAAATGGCTATGAATGTGCATGCGAACCCGGTTACACAGGTGAGCGCTGGGTGGAGTTTACAGGTGCAGGGGGGTGGTCACCTGAGCTTTGGGAGGGGCAGGTAGAACAGGTGGCTGGCGGACCCATTCCTGTGGAACAATGGTGTCATGTTGCCTATGTGGGACGGAGGAGAAGAGAAAGGGAACACAGCCTGATACATGCACACAGCACACACAAAGCACTGACTTTGTTAGCCGTCTGAAAAGATTGTGACGTTGAGCTTGCAAAGACTCTGTAAACGGATACTTTGAAAGGAAAAGAGAGGCTGTCCTTTAATCACATATCTGATGGTTATTAGTGTGTCTGCACGACAAACCAGTTAATACTTGATTTACTAAGCAAGCCAACCTGTAATGCACTAAAATACAGAACTTTGGTGACAGGCACTCTTTAACAAATAGACCATGCAGGTCACATGGATCTGGTTCTGACTGGTAGTGGCTATGTGATTGTGCTAAAACCAGGGATGTGTGGTTAGGGGGAATGTGTGTGTGTGTGTTTGAGTGTGTGTGGATGTGAAGGC